>PVKE010002614.1:46569-80719 GCA_004027555.1 Craseonycteris thonglongyai | reverse complement strand
CAAACCATTGAGTGTGTCCATAATGCTGGTGCCCTCTCCCACCTTCCCTCCCTCTCTCCCTTATGTAGGGTAGGGCTGTTGTAAGTCAGATGTGTTATCTTTGTCTTTCTGAATAGGAACATTAAAAGAAATAAAAAGAAGTTGGTGAAATTAATTTTATTAATATATTTTAGTAACTGTATAGCAAACATTGATTTTTAATATGAAATCAATGTAAAATATTGAGATATTTCCTTTTTTATACTAAATCTGTTAAATCAGTTGTGTGTTTTACATGGATAGTACATGTCAGTAAGGAATAGCCACACTTTAAAGCTCAATAGCCAGTAGTCGCAGTGACTGGTGGCTACTCTATTGGTCAGCATAAACCTAGAGCTTGAAGTATACCTGATACATGGTCAATACTCAATTAAGTAGTTGACTGGTTTTAGTAAATCTGGGTTACTTTATAATTTTCTGCATTATGCAGTTATTTTATTGCATGTCCAAATGCCTCATTATCAAATTCTCCTATTAAGTAATAGAGAGATTTTTTTTTTAATTTGGTTTTAAAATATTCATTGTTTGAAGAAGGCAGAAGTTCTCGGTTATATGAGTAGTAGAAGAAAAAATGGCTTGTGTATTCTGAAATTCATACATTTGAACTCATTTCATTTTCTTCTGTGTGGAATGAAACTCATGCTCGTATTTTTATGTCTACAAAATCTTTATTTGTATTCATTAGAAATAAGTCAGTTAATTTGCATTTACTAATCTCCCATTCCTTGCACTGTAATATCATTGTCTGTATATCTAAAGGGAAAATTGTTAATATTTCTTTTAAGCCTATAAACTTAATTTCTATTTAGGGAACTGGTAGCTTGAATGAAGGTAACAACATCTTATAAGTTTTATTCCTATTGTCTGGCTTTTTATAGGTTTGTCTATATTATTTCATTTTTTGGCATTTATGTAAAATACAAGGGTTGTCCTAAAAGTATCCAGCCATGTAACCATTCTCATTGTATTGAAAATGACCAGATTTTTTTCTGCACAGCCCTCATATGTAGTATAGTATTTACTTATTTTTTTTTTATATGGAAAAGTCTACATAAAAGTTGCAAATTGATGTACCACCCCTAAATTATTCCCTAGGTATCAATATTTAATTAATTTAAATTGTTCATTTTGTAATATAATACTTTTAAATAGGACATTTACCTTTCTTAAACTTCCTAGAGGCATTAAATGGAAAGTTAAAGTAATTTCATTGTATCAAAAAAGGACCCAGATTAATTGTCATCAATAATTTAGGCGGTGCATTTCTATTATAGAAAAGGGTTTGGAATAAAAATAGATGGATGGCGTTGTCCCATTTATGCACAATTTTGTCTATTCAAGGTGAATGTATTTATAGAGAGATGTCTAAAAGGATGCTCACCACAACATAAGCTGTGGTTATCACTGGCTGATGTGCCTTTGAATGACTTTTGCTGTCTTTGTTTCTTTTTAAAGATTTATTTATTTATTTTAAAGATTTATTTTCTTGTTTTTGACAGACACAGAGACAGAGAGAGACAGAGAGAGACAGAGAGAAGGGGGAGGGCCCAGAGCCATCGCCATAGTTGCACATCATCAGTTTTCGACAGTTTCATTCCACACAGGTGGGGCGGGGGCCATGCAGGACAGGAACTGGGTGGGCAGATGGGTCTGTGATTCAGTCCTTGGACCCCAGGGCTGTAAAGTGAGTGCTTAACCTGCTGAGTCATCCTGGCATCCCTCTTAAAGACATATGTTATTGTTTTGAGAGAAGATGAAAGAGAAAAAGGGGGGAAGAGGCAGTGCAGTCTCCATAGTTGAACATCACTAGTTGTGATATGCTCTCATTCCACACAGGTGGATGTGGGGTCATGTGGGCCGGGAATTGAACCAAGGGTCTCCTCCACCTTTACCACTGAGCCATGCTGGCTGATTCTGGCTACCACAGTTCAGCATATGGGCCTGCCTGGGCTGGGGTCAGGAGCCCAACCCCGACCTCACGATTGTGACACAAGTGCCCAACCACTGAGCTATCCCGGCATTCCTTATCTGATATATCTTAATGAAGATGAAGACTTAATCAATGATAACATTTGGTAAATGTATTGCCTTAAAGCATGTATATTTGTTACTGAATATTTAATAAGTGAAATAGACTGATCAAAAAATTATTTCCATTTATTCACTTGAAAGATAATTATAACATATGTAATAAAATATGGGGTGTTCTCAGCCTGCTATTTAATTTTTATGTTGTTGAGTTTAATATTTTGGAAATTAGTGCATTTTTACACAATATTATTTTACTAATAGAAATAAACAATAATAATAGTTTACACTTACCATACCATAGTCATTGTGTTAGGTGACTTATCTTTGTAATCTACAACAACCTTTGAGTTTGATAGTGTTATCACCCCTATTTTATGCAGAAAAAATCAAGGGATCATAGATTTGTCTTAAATCACATGGCTATGCAGTGCATTCATCACATTAAACTCAAACTCTAACCATGGGGCCCAGTGATTTAATCATCACACTGTCTTGAGTGTACTGTGTCTGCTGAGCATGCCTGCTTTGTTTTACATTCTCGCAGCAGGTTTTAAATTTATAATTAACATAATAGAAAGTAACAAAGCAAGTAACATTTTCTGTTGCCTAAAATTTATAGCTATCTTATTATAGTTTTATTATCACAGAAAATTCTTATCTTTAAAATAAAGTTCTGATCTCTTGTATCTGAGACAAGTATCTGACTCAAATGTGGGCCCATCCATATGTCCAACGATGAAGGTTAGTGACATGCCCAAGGATGCCCAGCTAGTCACTGGTGACGCACAGGCCCCCGTACTTCTACTGTTGAGGTTATTATTATGACTGTACTGTTCCTAATTTTTAAAATAATTTTTAGATTCAATTCATTGGTGACTCTCCTTCAAACTAGTCTTGCTAAAAATTTATTTAGTAATAAGATTGTTAAATTATGACTCATAATAACATTAAGAACTAATATTCAAGAGAGATTAAAGGATCAGAATTGTGTGAGTAAACAGATTTGATTATAAGGACACCTAATTATTACATGGTAGGATATAATTAAGTGCTAAAGTTGTGCGCTATAAAGACAATAAAGGCAGCAGTTTCCAAAGAGGAAATCAAAGAGCCATATTGCCTTGCTAGGCTCTGATTACTGAGTTGAAAATTCAAGAAAAAAAAATAATAAATAAAATAAAAACAGAGCAAGTTTACATGAAATCGTGTAATTCTGTCTAGTCTTGTCAATTTGTCTTTTAAAGACACAGAGTCTTGGTAAGACAATTCTACACCTATCATTCCCTTATAATCAGATTATTAAGGTACCATAATAAGCAAGATAGTAGAGCAAGGAAAGCAGAAATTGAGGTCAACATTTGTTGTATGCCTACCATGTCCCAGAAACATTTTTATTTCTTATTCCTCAATATTCGGTGGTAGGTGTCTTGCCCTGCTCCCATTTTTCAGATAAGAAGACAGAGGCTCAGAGGGTCTGAGGAAACTTGTGTGAGGGTCTACTTGTTAGTCATAGAGATGCGATTCAAATTCAGGGCTGCCGTGATTTCAGATCCATCTTTCCACTGCGCTGTGACAAGCCCTCTTCCTATCTGGAATGCACTCAAAACCAGTATCGATGCCACTTTACCAGGGATCTTTTAGAGGGCAGGAAGGCTTTTCAGAGTGGTCAGGGAAGACAGAGACATCAGTCTGACAACACTGCTTGCCCCTGTAAGGAGTGTGAGTCAGGACATTGTAACCAGCCGTGCCCTGTGTGTGAATTGGAGTTGCGTTCCACCTTACTGGTACCTCCTCAGCTCGTCGGAGGAGCTTACTGCTGCCTGGGAAATGCTGTCTGAGGAAGGGCCCCCCTTGGCGTGTGGGGGCACACATGCAGTACTCAAGATGACAATGACTTGAGCCAAACTGAGACATCAGAGCTCTCTGTTTCCAATTTGTGTCACCGCTTCTCTGTTAGGACGGTTCTCTTTTTGCACGAATCCCAACCCCTGTGCGAACTTCATGAACCCTTGTCTCCCTCACTGCCCCGGTTTTCTAGCCCGAGGAGAAGGGAACCTAATGAATAATGAAACTCTTTGTGCAGATTTTTTTTAATATTTGGACATTTTGTGGGAGGGGGATGTGCTCATTCTTCTAAAGAGTTAAACATTAGGAGATAGGCCCCAAATCCATTGATGACCTTTCAGACACGTGACATTGGAATGGTGGTAATAAAGACAATAATGACAGTGGGCATGTATTGAAGGAGTAACTATGTGTCAGGCACTGTACCATGTACTTTTGATGTATTTTTATGTTTAATTTTTTCAATATTTCTATAAAGAAAGTGCTATTATAGCCCCATTTTTTGGATGGGGAAAGCTTAAGTTATTTGACCAAAGCAAATTGTGAGACTTTCTTGATACATTATATACTCCCACATCCTATTGACAGAGGTACCAACTAGCAAATATCTGAATTTCGGGGAAGCCGGGATGGCTCAGTGGGTTGGGCGCTCACTTTGCAGCGCCTGGGATCGAGGATCGAATCCCAGCCCCCATCCGTGCGGAACCGTGTGCTGAACTGGGAGCTCCCCTAGTTCAGTTCTCTCTCTGTTTCTGTATCTTTCTCTCTCTCTCTCTCTCTCTCTCCTCTGTCAAAATAAAAAAATAAATAAATAAATAAATAAATAAAAATCTGAATTTAAAAGTTGGCAAAAGAATGCTCAGATTGTATGGATGAGCAAACTGTAAATTTTAAGAAGTAAATTATCTGTAATGTGAAAAACAAACTTAAAATCTGTATATTGCTAGAAGAATACATTTAAACCATTCTCCCACTCTAATACTGTGTCTTTCAGCATTTATACTATAAACAGCAATACATTTGAAGGATAACAAATGGGTATGCTATTGTGGTAATTTTCTATCTTAATGGTAATGGTGTGCCATAGTTAAAGTGACTGAACTAATTAGTATGTTTTATGACATATTTTACATTTCTCTACTGAGAGACATTTTAAAAAGGAAGGTGTACAATTTAGTTCATTTAGCCCCATTCCCAACTTTCCTACATTTTGAAGATGTATGGTTTTCATTTGCATTTTTATACTTTTGTTTTGTTTTGTTTTATGTGCTCATTTGAATCTTATCTATTGTCTTTTTTTTCTTTTTCAACAGTTCCATCCAGCTCTTTATAGCCTAGCAGTCAGGGGCCTGCTTTGTCACTTGGCTTTGCTGTGGATCACTACTGGAAAGCTCACTGAATTGTACATCGAAGATTCACGCTATTGGTGAGTGGAATCATAGCTACACGTCTGCAGTTTGCTCTGTCTCAGGTTGTGTTGACATAGTTTACCAGAGTGCTTTCATCTAGAGCACAAAACAGATCTTTCCCAGGTCTGTGACAAAGCTGCCCCCCACCCCTTTTTTTCCTCGTGGATAAAAGTAATTTATACTGTTATTTTCTCTCTCTGAGATCTGCGGCTGTTTCTCCCCATCCCAACTCAGTTGAAGGACTACAATTCCTCAGCCATGCATCTCTCTGCCTCTTTATTACCTGGATAGATTCTCCTCCAGTGCCCCTCCTCATCCCCTGGTCTCTACACACGGACTTTATAAGAAGCTATGGCTGGGATTAGCTGGACCACATAGCATCACATGGTAGTATGTAAAGACCATTTGGAGGGAAAAGCTTGGCCCGCCTGATCTATTTAATGTTGCTAATCTGTGCAAGTAGAAAGGAAAAGGAAGCCAGGAAGGCTTTCTTAAGCATCTAGTAGATTCTTTTTATGCTTTTATTGCTGGCACCCTCAATATATTTCTACAGCATCTAGCACCATATGTCAAATGTCTTTCTAAGTGTCTTTCTTGGGCCTCCAGAACCATTTTTCTCAAGTCTTTTGCTTTGTAGAGCTTGCCTTTATATTCTTACAGATCAGATCCTACCAAGATGGGTTACTTTTGAGTGCGACCATTAAAGGTTTCTATGAGGGCAATTAATGTATTATGCAATTCTAATTTGGAGAGGGGGGATCTACCTTAGCTAAAATACTAGTTTCAGCATCATTTTAGTAATGTGCGTGTGTATAGAGACTTTATGGCCAAGAGTAAGCTATGAGAGAAGACATAATAGAGACTCATGTAATTATATGGATAAATGGAAAAGGAATCAGGATTGATGTGTTTTTCTCTTTATTATTGCAAACAGAAGTATTTTTTTCTGTCAAAATGAAGCAGTGAGTAAAGAGTAGGTCTTAGGTGACTGAGGGAATAGTAATGCTTCTAAGGGCAGGGGTAATTATGTGAACACCATCATCAAAGAGGTGGGCATAATGCACAAATCAGACAACCTGGTTGAACAGTCAGTTTAGGAAATACACTACTTATGGAGCAGGTAATATAATGCCTGAATCTCAGAAGCTGCACTGATAAAGTAGATGATGCAATAAGTTATCCCGCTAGTTGCACACATAGGGATAAATGCATGTTAGCAGCAGTTCAGGTTCCATTTTGCTGGCAAAGAGACTGGAGTTCAGACAACGAGTTTGAAACCTACCTGTCTAGCACAGCTAATTTTCCACATTTTTCTTGCTGTTCCCCTATGCTTTCATAGATGTGCGGTGTAAGTTGGGAGAATCTTCTATTAGAGTGGTAGTGATTTCTTTTTGGATTTGATTGTGCTTTGATCTGAGAAAGGCATTCAAGTTAATAAAGCTCAGTACACTTTGACTTTTTCTGAAGCTAGGTGTTCCTGGTGCCTTGATGGTCAGATCCAAACTGGGTTGTGCCAGGAAACTTGATTTTCTTAGAACACGTCTTTGACTTCAAGGTTGCTAGTCCACAGGTCACGTGCCATTCTCTCCCAGAAACATCCCCTGGTACCATGTTCTGTCTTGGAAGTTTAGAGCCATCATTGCTTTTTTTTTCCCCCCCTTAAGAAAATATCACGGCGTGCTTAGGGAATCCATTATAAATGTAGAGTTGTGTCAATTTTGGAAGAAATAGGAGTGCGTATGGTGAAACAGACCTAAGATTCTGGCATCTCCTATGCTAGCCCATCTGTCCTTTCCTCGAGCAAGTGACAGATCAGAAAACTGCACGGTGAGAGGAGGTGAGTTTGGTGGGGTAGGGCCTGGAAGATTGAAGCCTGCCGTGGAGGGTGTGGCCTGTATTATGGATTCCTAGGGGATTTTCCTGACCTTGTGAGATCTAACAGACATCCACTGCTTTTCCTCTTCCTTGCTTATCTTCCTAATCTTATGTCATTTAACCTCTGATGAAGTTTTCTGATACAGATGGGTCTCTGGTACATGGGGGTCAAGGGGCAAGCAGACATAATGAGGAGGAGGAATATGTCGATGTGGGAAAAGGCTACATGGTCTTGGGAACTTGCTTGACCATGAAAGTAGATCTCAATGGTCAGCCTAACATGCTTGCCTTAAAACTTAAGTTTTCTCAAGGCTCTCATTATCTTTTGTTGTCATTTTGCGAGGGCCAAACTTTGATAATTGACTATGGCACCCAAATATGTGTTAAATTGTGGCTGAATAACTGGCTAGTCAGTTAGTTAGTCAGGGCTTGGCTTGAGAAAGCGACTATCAACTTTTAGAAGTTCTTTGTGCTGTCTAGCATTATATTTTACATTATTGAACTTATTTTTTCAGAAATACCTACTTAGGAAAGGACAATGCAAGCCTTCTGCCCTCTGCTGTTCATTTAGAACAGCGGTGTCCAAACTTTTGACTTCCCTGGGCCACATTGGAAGAATCGTCTTGGGCCACACATAAAATACAGTAACACTAACAACAGCTGATGAGCTAAAAATAAAATAAGGTTGCAAAAAAAATCTCATATTTTAAGAATTTGTGTTGGGCCTCATTCAAAGCCATTCTGGGCTGCAGGTTGGACATGCCTGATTTAGAGGGTCGTTTTTCATCCCTAATAGAATGAGTGACACTGGTTTTACCAGGCAATAGGAGGCTTCGTAAACATAAGCTAGAATTTGACCCGATTTTTAGTTTCCTCCCACATCACCTCTGGCCTTTTCTTTTTCACTTAGAATTTATGCCTGAAGTTTTAAATACTACTGTCTTTTCTCATAAGAGGTAGTATCCTAAGGTATACAGCTTTTCTGGCCAGGAATCTAACTTAAACATTTGTATAAGACTTATTTTGCTTAATTGGAAGTAGTGTATAAAATGTGTTTTCCTCCATAGTGGATTCATAGAAAACACTAGATTTAAATGAAGATTTTGTTATCCGTCAGTACAGTCATATTTACTTTCAACCACACGAGGATGAAATGCAGAATGTAATTCTGTTATCACTAAAAATAAACTTTTTGACTATTTTTCACTATTTAAACAGTGGAGATAGGGGATGCCGGGATGGCTAGCGAATTAAGCGCTTGCCTTGCAGCCCTGGGGTTCAAGGATGGAATCTTGGCCCCGGCCCATGAGGATCCATATACTGAACTGGGGTGTGTTTCCCATGCAGGAGGCCCCCAGTTTGGTTCTCGCCTCCTAGTT
This sequence comes from Craseonycteris thonglongyai, assembly GCA_004027555.1. Taxonomy (NCBI): domain Eukaryota; kingdom Metazoa; phylum Chordata; class Mammalia; order Chiroptera; family Craseonycteridae; genus Craseonycteris; species Craseonycteris thonglongyai. The sequence continues at coordinate 72,141 of PVKE010002614.1, read as the reverse complement.
CGGCCCCTGGCTTGAGGGGAAGTGCCTCCCATGTGGGAGGCCCCCAGCCCAGTTCTGCCCTGCACGGCCCCCACCCACCTGTGTGGAATGAAACTATATCGAAAACTGATGATGTACAACTATGAAGACTGCTTTGGGCCCTCCCCCCTTCTCTCTGTTTCTGTCAAAATAATAAAAATACATCTTTTTAAAAAATGGAGATAGAAGAGAAAAAAAAATTTAATTACAGAAAAAAAAACACAATACTTTTAAAGATTGCTTGTGATAAGGGTTAAGCAAAACAAATGTTTTTCAATTTCTGATATTATCAAAATGAAATCTGCATTAGGCAGACACTTTGCGAAAATCAACAGACCTGTATGAATGTTGTCTTTTCAGGAACACTTTCCTCAGTGGGTCATGTGTGGACCTAATTCCTATTATTAGCATGCAAGTTGACATTTTTCACTTTCCATTTACAAAGTCCATAAAAGTTAATATGTGCTTAATGTATAAGTGATCAAGTCTCTTTAAAAAATAAGGTGAACACATTTTTTTCTCTAAGATCCACTTCTATGTAAAAACTGGAATTATTAGCACCATATTGAAAGTATTACGCTGAGCTCTTTTTATCCTTTTCCCTTTTGCCAGCATAGATAGAAACACCCTTTAATACTCAACAGCTAACCTTTAAAATGAGTGTACTTTGAGATTTTTTTCTACACTACATGCCTGAGTTCCTCTTAACATTGTGAGATTCACAACAGGCTTTCTTTAAATATTTCACATTTTATCACATAAAGCCATGCAACATTACATATTTTAAAAACTATTTTCTTGGCAATTTAAAGAATAAATAGAATTTATGTAACCAGAACTAATGTATGATGTGTATGGTATTTTAATATAACCATGTCTGAAGGGATTAAAAAGTAGAAAGGAACACTTATTAATATATATCATGTACCACATTAATATTTTTTTATTTTCAAGTATAAATTAGTTGTTTAACCATAAAAACAAAGTTCTCTTTAATCCTGAAAACTGAGGGCTTAAGAGGTTAAATGTCTTGCTCAAGTTTGCCATGTAAGGAGGGAGAAGAACCATTTATTTTAGTCCAAACTGTTAGTTCACAGACTGATCCATACATATATTAGACAAGCAAAAATATAGGATTATTTTAGAGAAATACAAACATTTTATATTATGAAGAATGTTGTCTGACAAACTATGATCTAGTAAATTCACTATTTATAAAACAACAGTTGGACCCAAATTATGTTTCTGGCAGATAGAATAAGTTAAAGTTACCTGCTCAGATGTCTATAACTTTTACTAATATTTGTGGAAAAGACTTTTAAGATTTTTCACTCACTTAATTTCCTAATAGCCTCCAATTTATTTATTTATTTATTTTTCCCCCAATTAGAAAGATTGCCCTGAAGTTTGCATTTCAGGAGATGGCTCTGTGTTTCTAAAAAAAGACACAGAGAGAAGATATACATTTTTCCAAGAAGGGATTTTATTTTTTTAATCCCATCTTTTACAATATCTGGAAGCCTTTTGAGATGAACAGATGAGGTTTGGTAATTGGTCGAACGAATAAGTGGGCTTTCAATGATTTCTAGAGCCACTCTGCCATTATAAAGACTTCATTTATAAGATAAGCACTGTGGTTTTTAATTCCTCAAAGAGTTGGGTTGCAATCTGATTGATACCCCAGAAGCTGGCCCAACCATCCAACTATTAACATATTATCCTCGATTTGATTCTTTATGTGAAGGAGAAGATCTTCAACTAAGATGGAAATCAAAAGGGTCCTGTGTTCTAGGTTTAGAGTTTTGTTTCTGTAGAATGTTTTAGGAAATCCTTCCATAGTGGCTTTGTAAGGTTTTTCTTTCCCTCTGGGTACATAGTTTCACTTTAGCTGTGGGAGAGGCATTAAAAAAAAAAAAAAGCTATAAATATCAATTTGGCCAATACTGACCATAGAGGTATGTAAGAAAAACAACAACAGAAAACAAATAACAACAGCAACACAGAAAACATTCTATCTGAATACCTTGTCGGGTTTCAGCCAAGACAAACAGTAATATTCCTGGATGGGGAAGCCAGGATGGCTCAGTGGGTTAAGCGCTCACTTTGCAGCCCCGGGGACCGAGGATCGAATCCCAGCCGCAGCCCATGTGGACCCATTTGCTGAACTGAGGAGTGCCCCCAATTTGGTTCTCACCGGGTTGAGACCCCAACCCAGTTCCTGCCCTGTGCAGCCCCGTGCCCATCTGTGGAATGAAACTATGTGAAAAAACCAATGATGTGCAACCATGAAGAATGTTCTGGACCCTCCCCCTTTTCTCTGTCTCTGTCTCTGTGTGTGTGTCTCTCTCTGTGTCAAAAACAATTAAAAATAAATAAATAAATCTTTTAAAAAACAGTAATATTCCTGGTAGTATTAACAACCCCAGGGACATAAGAGGGGACCCCAAAGAAGGTGCGGAAGACACTATTCTCCCCAGATGCAGAGCCACTACCAAAGATAAAATAATGATTCCAACAATTTCCCCCGCGATCTGGCAACTTAGCTGCAAAGCAAATGGGGTGCAGTTCACATCTCTGTCCAGCCATATTTTGGGGGCCTCCAGTCTGAGGTTGCCTAAAGTTATCAGGACACAAAATGAGACAAATAAGAGGCAAATAGCTGTCCCTGGCAGAGAATGGATTCATAGTTAAAGGGATTTTTTTTTCTTTTTCTTTTTTGCCTGACAATCTAAGTTTAGAAAGGAAGGAACAACCTGAAATTCTACCATTGCATTGTCACCAGGCAGCACAGATAGAGATCTGGAAGACCTGACTTTGGAGAGAATTCTCACCCTTTGTCAGCTTCTGCCAGTTTTCCCAAGATCCCATCTAGGTCTGAAGTGAGTGGGGTGTCCCAGTGGGTCTCATCCTGGTTACCAGAAATGGTAGAGGCAAAAAAATAATTTACCCTCTACCCTTTGTAGTGAGTGCCTGGCCAGGGGACCTCACGTATGGATAAGCTTGCCTAAGAAGGTCTAAAGTTCACCACTGTGGCCACTGTAATTCAGGATTATCTTTGATGAGGTCCACGTGCTTGTTAACCTGAAAATTTTATTCACCTGAGACCTCAGATGGAATCCAGCTTGACGCCAGGCTGGGTTCGTTTTCTAAGTGGGACCCAGTCGGACCAGGTTCAATTTGTAAGTGGGACCCAGTCAGACCCCAGATCTGATCTGATTTCTAAGTCTAACTGGAAAAAGAAAGGTTTGCAAAAAGTCTGAGAACTACGTAGTTTGTAATGAAGAAGCTGTGGAGCTGGGATCCAGAATCTGAGAGGAACATACCTACAACCTCCAGTGACTATGAGAAAGCAGGGAGCCCAGGGGCCTCAACAGGTACCTGTATCTGGTTGTTCAATGCTCCTGGGGGCTGCTGAGGGCGTAGGGTCTCCTTCAGTTTCTTCTCTGATATCACAAGAATTAACTGAGGTGTGTTAAACATTTTAAGAGTTCCTTTGAGCAAAACAGGATTCCAATCGGGTAGTGCTGAGCTGGAAGTGGTGAGGAATGCACCACAGGCAAGAGGAGCTTGGGAGAGATTTTTAGAGAACAAGCAAACCAAGGAAATCACTGAGTACCTAGTGGCTGTTTGTGGCTGGTCGTCCTTAGCGTTTTGACTTTGCTTAGATCTGGGGTTGCTTATGTAGGCTGCCATAGCGTTGGCACCACATAGTCCAATGGCCTCCTTGTTTAATTTGACACTGGTTATCTTCCATACATGGCAGTGTCTTCCATTTGGAAGTCATTTTTATGAATCAAGAAGAAGGTAGAGGGAAAGCCGGGATGGCTCAGTGGGTTGGGCGCTCACTTTGCAGCGCCGGGGACCGAGGATCGAATCCTGGCCCCGGCCTGTGCGGAACCATGTGCTGAACTGGGAGCTCCCCTAGTTCAGTTCTCTCTCTGTCTCTGTATCTCTCTCTCTCTCCCTCTCTGTCAAAAATAAATAAATAAATAAACAATTTAAAAAAATCAAAAAATATAGTGCAAAAAAAAACATGGGTTTCTTTATAAAAAAAAAAGAAGAAGAAGGTAGAGTGTGCAGAGTACTGGTGGCCTCTGTTGAGGATTAAGCAACATGCTTTCAAGAAGTTCATAAAGTATGTTACCAGTGTTGGCCATCTAAGCAAATTTATTTTTCTTTTCTTTTTTTATTTTTCCTTTCTTTCTTTCTTTCTCTTTCTTCCTTTCTTTTTTTTTTTTTTTTTTTTTTTTTTTTTTTTTTTTTTTTTTTTTTTTTTTTTTTTTTTTTTTTTTTTTTTTTTTTAATTTATTAGGGTGACATTGGTTGGTAATTACATAGGTTCCAGGTGTACAATTCTATATTACGTTGTCTATGTATTACATTATGTGCTCACCACCCAGAATCAGCGTTCTTTCCATCACCATATATTTGATGCCCCCTCCCTACCCTCCTCCCTTACCCTCAGGTAACCACTAAACTATTGACTGTGTCCATGAGTTTTAGTTTCTTTGTTACTTTCAGTTTTATATTCCACCTATAAATGAAGTCATATGTTTCTTGATTTTTTCAGTCTGAATTATTTCGCATCCATGTTGTCAAAAATGGCTGTATTTCATCTTTTCTTATTTCTGAGTAGTATTCCATTGTGTAAATCTATCACAACTTATTTATCCAGTCATCTATCAAAGGACACTTTGGTTGTTTCCACGGCTTGACCACCGTGAACAGTGCTGTGATAAACATTGTGGTACAGATATCTTTGCAAATGAAGGTTTTAAATTTGGGGGTAGATATCCAGAAGAGGGGTTACTGGGTCATGTTGCAATTCTATTCCTAGTTTTTTGAGGAATCTCTACCCCACCTTCCATAGTGGCTGTACCAATTTACATTCCCACCAGCAGTGTATGAGGGTTCCTTTTTGTCCACAGCCTCTCCAGCACTTATTATTCCTTTTCTTGTTGATTATAGCCATTCTAACAGGTGTGAGGTGGTGTCTCATTGTGGATTCAATTTGCATTTCCCTAGTTGCTAGTGAAGTTGAGCATTTTTTTCATATATCTATGGGCTGTTTGTATTATCATCATGGGAGAAGTATCTGGTCAGGTCTTCTGTCCATTATTGAATTAGGTCGTTTTTGTTGTTATTGTTGAATTGTATGAGTTCTTTATATATTTTAGATATTAGCCCCTTATCAGAGGCATTGTTTGCAAATATTTTTTCTCATTCAGTTGGTTTCCTTTTCACTTTGTTGATGGTGTCCTTTGCTGTGTAGAAGCTTTGTAGTTTGATATAGTTTCATTCATTTATTTTTGCTTTTCCTTCCCTTGTCTTTGGGGTTAAGTTCATAAAGTCCTCTCTGAACCCAAGGTCTATAAGTTGAGTGCCAATGCTTTCTTCTGTGCACTTTATTGTTTCGGGTTTTATGTGAAGGACTTTAATCCACTTTGAGTTAATTTTGGTATATGGTGACAGATCGCAGTTCAGATTCATTCTTTTGCATGTGTTTTTTTAATTTTAACAGCACCATTTACTGAAGAGGGGTTCTTTTCTCCATTTTATATTTTTTGCTCTTTTGTCGAAAATCTGTCCAAAAATTTCTGGGTTTATTTCTGGGTTATCTTTTCTGTTCCATTGGTCTGTGTGTCTATTTTTCTTAGGCAAATTTTCAAAGATTAAAAGAAATCACTACCCTTGATATTGGTAAGCATGTGGTATGGAGGGTCACCAGTCACTGTCTGTGGGAGTGAGTGGTACTGAGAATCTTAAAAGGCTTATAACTTTTGAACCTGTTATTGCACGTTTATCATTTTATGCTAAGGATCATTGTTAGATAGAAAGACAGATGTAGAAGGATATTACCTAATGAACCATTTAAAATAAGGGCAATTTGGAAACAACCTAAATGCATACCAATAAGAGTTTAACTAAATAATGACATCAAAATGTTGAAGTACTATTTAGCACTAAAAATTTTATCTTCTTAAAGAATATATAAGAATATAAAAATATGTTTTTTTAATGTATATATAACTTGGTCCTAAGTATGCTTATTTTAAAAATGTATGAAATCACATTAAGAAACATGTGAGAGAGACATACCAGGATATGTTAATAGTGGTTATTTCTGAGAAGATAATTTGTCATTTGTATTTTCTAATTTACTTTTTTTATATTTTTTCCAACTTTTACCACAATTTTTGTAACTTTTATAGTAGAAACTAAACAGAGAAGATGACAAGTGAATAGATATTAGAATATAACTTTATTTTGGCCAAATTGAGAAGCTTATTTTGGATGTTCAAATGTCGCTTCACCAAAAATATGAATATCCTATTTTTATGAGTATTTAATGTCCTCCAGCTGAAGATGGTGCTGTTCATATCACATACTTTGGGCCACCAACATGAAGAGAAAAAACACACGCAGAAAGTAAAAGACACTCTATTTTCCCCACTGTTACTTAGATCAGAATTCACCTTCTTAGGTACTGCTGACATAACCTTTCTCATTTTGTACAATTATTAATTTAAAAAATTAATCCACTAAATGTCCTTTGTGTGCCTTGTAAGAGGCGATAGTGAGTTGAATAATATGTGGTGTAAAAAACAGTTTGTAAGTCTTCATTTCTGAAAGGTTCAGTTTCATTGGAAGAACAAGTGAGATCTTTAAAAAAATAAACTAAGTGAGGTGAAGTTCAGAGGAAAGCGTTGTCATCCTGGTTATCACTGTGGGCAGAAGGCATAAAGGAAAGCATCAGAGAATGGATGATGCAGAATGAGCCGTGAATAATGGGATTTGATAAACACACTGAGGAATAATAACGAGGACTGCTTACTGAGGACCTATGACATACCAACTTCTGTGCTGTTGTTTCGCTCCCACCATTTAAAAACATTGACTCCAATGTTATCCAGGAGTTGATAGCATCTCCTTTTACAGATGAGGGAAGTGAGACTCAGAAATATTAAACAACCTTCCCAAGATTGAATAGCTAATGAGTGACAGCAGGAGGATTCAAATACCATTGTCCCTTCCTCCTTTTAATTGAGTCCTTATGCCAGACATATAATGTTATTTGTCACCTCTCAAGTTTTCGGTTTCCTCAGCAAAATAGTGTTAACGTGGCTTGCCCAGTATATTGCACAGTAAATAGCAAAGCTGGGAGAAAGATCCCTGACTTAGAGTTGAGGCTTGATTAGTGACTGCTCTTAAGCTTGATAACTCTGTGAGTTCAAACACATTATTGAACTTTTTAGGGCCGCAAGTTTCTTTCTAACTACTTTCCTCATAGGCTGTTAGAAAGAGTCAATTTGTTATGTCCAAAAGTGCTTAATACAGGGCTGGGCATATGGTAAGACTCTGTTATTATTTTTGTTATTTTAGCTATTAGTATTGGTATTATCAGCAGTAGCAACAGTGACGTTCTTATTGTCATTACTATACCATTGTTACCAAAAAAGCTAAATGAATATCACCAGGGTTACAAAAGAAGTTAGTGATTAATAGCACAGTAAGGCAGCCCTTCCCTTTTAGATCACTCTGATACATTGCTTACTTCAAGAAACACATTCCATTCTGCATGTGCTATGACTTCAACAACTCTACTAAACTTGATAAGGTCTCTATATTAGAAAAAAGATAGCAAGTTTGGACTCAGAGCTTTAATTGACCAATGGTATGTAGTTTGAAATTAGGAAAGTTTCAAAAATTAACTTTTATTTTTATATCTACCTTGTGGTCATAGCAAATAATACTTTTTATATTCAAGTCTCTTATAATTAACTTCTAAGCTAGTTTGTGTAAGGCATAGAAGTTGATCAAGGTAAAATAACAATATTAAGAAATAATGTGATGGTATGAGATGATGGCCATTGGGTGATGGGAATACAGTCGGGAAATATTGCATTATAGGACATTGGCAAGAAAAAAACATGGAGTCAGGAAACTCTATAGAGGAAGCACTGTGACCAGCATTGAGGGTTTACATAGAGAATTAGTGGACTATAGGGTTGGGAAAGCTCTCATTTTCCTCATTTCACCATGAAAGGGTAAAAGCATGGGTCTGTTAGCACTGTTGTAGACAACTTCTTCATTCTCGTGGGGGAACATCCTCTCTAAACCACAGCACTCCAGTGAGGGCTGTCCATGATTTAAATTCAAGAAAATATTCTTTTTGGAATAGCCAGGTTGATTCAGGCTTTCCATTGTGTTACCCTAAGCTTCTAGAGGGCAGTCACTATATCTGCCTTTCTTATTTCTAAATCCCCTGGACTTAATCAAATGCTTCAACCCTAATAGTTGCTCAACAAAGATGTTCTGAGTGAATTTGTGAATTCTGTTCACTGAAGGCCCTTCACTGATAAGATTCATTTTATATCTGTGTGGTTATACCTAAGAACTTTGAAGAAATTGGCATAGAGAGAAAAAGTGATTAATTCAAAATATAACAGATGTACAGCCTTCAATGAGGTCAAGGAACATCACTGAAAAAGTGTTTTAGAAACCCTCCAATGTCAGATGAATCCTAGTAGCACAAATTGAGATATTAAATTAATTCAAGAGGCCAACAGTACACATAGATATCACTCCTGGACAACTATAAGGGGCTTCGGGAGGGAAAATGTTACTGATCACTGAGTTTTCTTAAAAGAACAAATCAGTTTTAATCGTCAGGAGTCTTCATGATCGCCAGCAGTAGGCTGGAAAAGCATGTCAGTAGGGCGGTGGAGAGCAAAGGAATTATGTTCTGGCATAGTGACATTGCTGTCTTAACAGGACATGAAACAGGATGATTCATGAGACAAATAATTCTGTGCTACACTGTGTGTGTGTGTGTGTGTGTGTTCCAAGTTGAGGTTGTCAAGGGCCACTAGAGCTTCCTCTTTACATAAATTATACACAGAGGATCTTCAGTTTAGATGAGGATGTGTGAAATTTGCTATTTATAGAATAATTCTGTTTTTGGTATGTTTCTGAATTCAGGTATAAGAAATGGTAGTAATACTTTTTATTTTGTAATAAATTGAGATACAACATCTCACCTTCCCCAATTCCTTGCACAGTTCTGTTAAGTTCCAACTACTTTGTCAAGCAAAATCCTTCTGCTTGAACTGAATAATATTTTGAAAGTGTATCTATATAATATCCAGGATTTTGCCTTTACCCATAAGCTCTGTGTCGTAGGATTATTTGGTGGGGCATGAGGGCATTTTAGTTCTTCATGCATACAAAACAAATTGAGAATTTTCCCAAAATGTGAATATATTTTTAGACCAAATGTTGAACTTCAGTAGCAACAATAATAATGAATTTTGTAACTTAATGAAAGCTAATATATGGAGACCAGCTCTACAAAGAACTTAATATACATTATCTCATTTAATTCCCAGAACACTCAATGGGACTCTCTAGACTCAGACTTTCTGCACTCCCTAAAACTTGTTAATCAACCATCCTTACCTGATATTTTTCTCAGATTTTATCTCCTAAACTGGACCCAGCAATGAAATAGCAATTATCTCTCAATATACTTCAAGGTACCTCTATATAAATACAAAACAGAGAGACCTACATTTGTTTGCTCTATGGTGTCAGTATCACAACCCAAGCTGATACTACATACCACTTTCTAAAGTGATACTCAATGAATATCTTTGTCAGACATTCTAGAAAGGAAAATGTATTATATATACAATTACAATGTTAGTATAGGAGACACTTAGTCTCAACATTGCCTACAACTTTTTTAACAAAGGCCCTTGAAAATAATTAGCCTGACTCAACTATGATAGATAGAATTATTTATTATCAAATTCATCAATTCCAGATCATGAACTCCAAATTGCTCTTTTGTATCCTTGAAGGCGACCTTAAGTGATAAAGAAATTCCCCTAACCTTGGAGTGACTCCAGGAGACAATTTACAGGCAAGACACAGGAGCATTCAAGAAAAGCTCAACATAAATTTGAATGTGCTCTGAAGAGGGGGCAGTTGTCACCATGGTGATTTTATTCTTTCCTACACTGAGCTCAGAATGAAAGAGGAGGAGTTTTCAAAGCAAAGATGCTGCAAAAGGTTAATAAAAAAATCTGGATATAATTTCTAGCAATTATTATGGTGCTTAGTTTGAAGTTTGGAGCCTATATTTGGGATCATATCAAGATAATGATTATTAGAAAGACTGAGAGAGCACTCGTGTTAAAATATTTATACATAATTAGAAAGTTACATTATTATCAATATTCTGCTAAAAAAGCATTATACTCACATTGGTCTTTCCTGAAATAACATTATTGAATATTTACTTTTTTTTTTTTGCAACAAACTGCTTTGCATGCATTATTTTATTTAATACTTATAAGAACTATGAGATCAATACTATGAATATTTCCATTTTACAGATCCAGAACATAAGGCCAAGGAGAGAAAGGAAAGTTCTTTTGACTTTTGATTTTGATCTGATTTTAATGTTTTTTATTTATGCTGTATCCTTTAAAAACTCAGATTAAAAAGCTGCAGTCTCATGGAATTTGCAGCTAGTAAGTGGCAGATGTAAGAGTCAAACCCAGGTTAAAAATCTAAAAACCCTATCATAATTAGTTAGAATCAGAGCATGAAGGTGTATGTAAATATACAATGCTTGTAGCCTGTTTCTCATTGACCACACCTAGCGGTCAACTTTTTGTGTAATACACGTAAAGAGAATGCTGACGTGAGTCTGGAGTACTTAAAGCTATCAGTACTTCTGTGTTCCACTATGAGACTTTCAGGAATAAGCTACCGAGGATATAACTTGTTTTCCATCACATATTACCCAGAAGCCTCTGTGGACTTCTGGCAGGCCCTGTCAGCCACACTGAAGAATGATTCTCTTCCAGTTGGGAAGGGCCTGCTTTTAAACTGAGCATATGAAGCAGAGATTTATCGAAACCAACGCTGGCTGCCATTGTAGTGACAGATGTCACAGCTAGACCTCCCTCAAACAATCCTGGATTGACTCTTCGGAATTCTGCAGGTGCCAACAGTCATTTTTAAACACCACACTTTTTGCTTATGATCTCCCTCTGCTTTTTGTGTGACCTTCATCAGCTAGTTCTTTCCTCTGTACCTGTGATTTCAGCCTTTCAAAACTGGGGAAAGAGTTATTTCCTCTTACAGAAGTCACCAGGATTCTGACAAAATGAATATCTTGGTAAGTGTTGATCAGCATTTGAGAGTATTGACCCTCTTCCTCATGGCCCAGAAAGTCCTACTGGTGTTCATGTGCTAACCAGAAATCCAAAGAACCATCTTTTTTTCCCTTTTCTCCTCAAATACTTTGGAGAATTCCTAGCCCGTGTCTTTATTTCCCTGAAGAAAATGCATGTGCACCAGCTGCTAAGTGCTGAAGTTTGCATGCACCTGTTTGTTTATTTTTTCAAATGTAATTGGGAACACGCCTGCGAGCGTGATTGTGTTTTTTTAAGGCACTGTAAGCTGACTTAGGCACACAGAAGACAATCACAGCCTTATATTGTACATCTAATGCATGCATAGTTCTCTAGTTGCATTTTGCAAAGACATACTTATCAGAAATGCCTGGACAACAGATTTTAAATGAGGCGTTGAGACACTATAATATAACCAGAAGCATTAGGAAAAAACAGCATAGTAATCATCACTTCTTATCAGGGACTACAACGCTCTTTACCAGTGGCCTTTAATATGTCCTGCACTTTAATATCATCTAGGAAACTGTAAAACACTCACATACACACAGACACAGACACACCACCTGCATGCTGCCTGTACTGACTATGATTTAATTCATCTGGCCTGGGGCGCACATATCCATATTTTGCAGAAGCTTTGTAGGTAATATTATCTAATCTGCCTCACAACCACAACACCTGCTTTCCCTACCTCCCCTCCAGGCATGTGCCCCGTACTGCCGTCAACTGTCTTACAAAGTTCAGTCCTGTTTTAGAATCTTTGCTGTGTCCTTTTCCTTCTACAGAAATGCTCTTTAGATCTCTGCATGGCTGTTCCTCTTGTGCCCTGAGCTCTCAGCTCACATGTCATTTTATTGGAACGGCCAGGAGCAGGGCCTTCTGGAGTTTAGCAGTGCAACACCAGGGTGGCCGTAAACTAGGGCACCGCCTTCCTTGACTCTCAGCCCTCCAGTTACTCTCAAATCAACTTGTTTCATTTTTTTCCTTTCCAAGTTACTAATTGAAACCAATCTGTGTATTGGTTTATTTTATTTTTTTAAGATTTATTTTTATTAGTTTTGACACAGAGAGAGAGAGAGAGAAAGGGGAGGGCCCAGAGCAGTCTTCATATTTGCACATCATTGGTTTTCTCCATAGTTTCATTCCACAGGTGGGTGCGGGGCTGCGCAGGGTAGGACTGGGCTGGGGTCTCCTGCACAGAGTTCTACCCGGTGAGAACCAAACTGGGGGCACACCCAGTTCAGCATAGGGGTCCTCATGGGGCCAGGATTCTATCCTTGGACCCCAGGGCTTCAAGTGAGCTGCTTAACCCACTGAGCCATCCCAGTGTCCCCTGGTTTATGTTTTTACTTTTTGATCTCCCACTAAAAAGTTGGAATCAAGAGAGCAGAGTCTCTGAATTGTTCATTGTTGTGTTTCTGGTACGTACAATAATAACTTCCACACAGCAGGTGCCCATTAAGCATTTGGTAAATGAATGTTCTGGGTAGGAAGCTGGGAATCTCTGCTATAAGGCAGAAATATAAGGTAGTCGAAGCCCATTAGGACATCTCAATAGCCAAGGTAAGGTTCTGAGTTGATTTCAGATCATGAGAGGGTGACCTTTGACAAGATATTGGGAGGATGGTTTTTGTAAACTTAGCTTCACTGGGATGAGCAAGCAATGATTAAAATTAATGCAATCTCATGATATAATGAAATCATACAAAGTGGAAAGAGTATTTGGCTATAGATCACCATTGGTTTCCAGTACAGATGTCTCGCACATGATTGTAACTGCTGAGGAGGAAAGATAGTGACCTGACTTCTATAATAGTAAACAATGGAAAGCTGCATTTTGATTTTCAATGAATAGTTTTAGAAAACTGAGAAGCAGCTAATAATAATAGTAGCCATGAACATATGGAGTGTTTCCTTGGGGCTGGGCATGGGACCAAATACTTACGTGCATTATAGCATTTTAACTCTCACAGCAAACCTGTGACATGATCGATACGAACAGCTTACCATCAACAAAACTGAGGCTTACAAAACTCAGTTGACTGAAGTCCCACCTCAAGTGAATGGCTGAAATTGGATTTGAGCCCAGAACGGTGGACTCCAAAGCTGCTACATTCACCTGAAGTGCCCCATTTCTTGGTTTGGACCAATTTTCCTCCAGTGTGACCCTGATAGTCGTCTATCTTCTATGCTAATTTCATCTCTCATATAATTAAAATGTTAACAAAAAGCACAGAAAGCCTTCAGATCATAGTTTTGTAAACTTTATAAGTCCATTGTGTGGAGCTTGAAATACATGTTCACAGAGGAAGACTTAGCGCTGAAGCTCAGGTCCCCAGACCATAGGAGTAAAATAGGCCCCCCAAAAAGTCCATTCAGTTTTTGGTTTATACTCAGATTGCATGTTGATGCTTCGAAATGGGTTAATTAGAACAAGCAATAAAGGTGTTTGAATGATTTTGCATAGATGCCAAAGGAGAGGAGAGGCTCTTTCAAAGAATGAGGTGGATTGTGATTGTTTTTATCACCTATGATTTCATTTCAAACTAGACATTCGTGGGTGTGGGTGTGTGTATGTGCTATCACTCTTCTTAGAGCATGCTGACAGAAGGAGTGGGATGGTTTGAACAGGGTGCGTATGTCCAAGATACATGAAAATGCAGTGTTTTGGTGTATATGGACCATCAGGAGTTAAAGACAGAAGAGGAAAGACAAGCATAGAGAGAGATTTAAAAAATATATATATATATATCACTTGGGTTAGGCCCAGTTGCCAAGCTGTTCTTGGCTTGGATCACTTTACTGGTTTCCCAGAGCCTCGAGTACTGGCCAAGGGGCAGCAGGTAAGATTGGAGCCAGGTGAGAAGAGGGTGTGAGTTCTGAGAACTCAGCAGGCGAGGCCTAGATGTTTCTGACATAGGGAGGTGCTGTTTTCTCTTTAGTGGTAGAAGATTGACAGATTATATGAAAAGGTAACTCCTGTTGAATTCAGGTAGCAGTATAAAGAAAGTACCCGTTCCTGATAATCAGCTTCAATTGATATTGAGTACACAGGTGGGCCTATTTTTTTTTCTTTTTAATGACTTATTACTGTCAGAGAAGAACAGTAATAAACCATTCTAGTGTATTTTCTTTAAAAAATGGAGTTACTGCTGGTTTGTTTTTAAAACAAATAGTTAATTCAAAACTAACAGAATTCTCTCTTTAAAAAAAAGTGGTAGTTGCTTATTTACTTCATTTCAAAGGGTTTTTTTTTTTAATTCAGTCTCCCTAGCAACAGAGACATCTGTCTCTATTCTCTTAGTCATTAAAGCCAAAGAAAGTAGCTGCTTCAAAAATAATAAAGGCAATTTCTATGAATTGGGTAACTGTTAATTGTTGCCAAGAAATCTTAGTGAGATAATGAGGCATACAGCAATTGACAAAGATCTTTTCATTGATGTATGAGCTTCTAGCTAGCCCATAGTAGTTAGCTAATATATACAGTAGCATCGATGAAGTATTGTGTGATTCACTATGTAACACAAATAGAGAAGTGATCTTTACTCTTTCTAATTTCTTTCAGAAGTATGCCTTGCTGTGATTTTTCTGATTGCTTAGTAACTGATCATACCTTGGGATTCCAGGGAATATTTTTGCCCATTACATCTCATGAAAGTAGAAAGGTTTGAAGCATTTACAGTGGAGATCAATGCGACAAATAGTATAGTAGTTGGTGGTGGTGTTAAAATGCAATATATTTTTTATTTGAGTTGTAGATTCTGCAAAATCATTTGAGTGAAAATACTTAAAATTGCACTCAATTCCAAAATGTATATTGGCATTTGTGCTAAAACTGTTTGCAGACCCTTTATAATGAAACCCCAATCACCGTCTACAATAGCTTCACTAATAAACACGAAACAGCATTTCAATGTGTTCTGCTTTTCCAGCACCTAAGGAAGCAAATTATATTAAGTCGGTATTTTTTATTATTGGCCCTATGTTTGGCACATGCCTGGGTGTATGTGAAACTACTGTTAAATGGGTAATAACAGAAGGAGAAACCAAGCGTATAAAAGCAGGTTTTTGTGATTTTTTTTTTAAGTCAGGAAATATGCCTCTGATAACCAGATGTGGAATAACTCATCCCAATATTAGCCCCATAAGCCTATTTTAGTTTCTTTAAGGGGGGGTGATTACAAATGGGAAATATAAAAAGTGCTGAATCTGGTTTCAAAATTAGGATGTTTATAAAATTTACATATGCATGAATAACTATCAAGGGCAATACAGTGGGTATTCAATTATCAGTTTTAGTAGAAATGTGAATAAGAATTTTGCTTTCATTATAGCATGTTGTGGTATTTTTATAACACAGATAAGAAACAGAGGAGCTAAAACGTGTTTTAACCTCTCAATGACATTTGTTTCATGTCAAATTATAGGTATATATAGTTTCGTGTGTTATACAAGTAGTGCAGGCATCGCTGGTTAGAAATTGGATTATATCTTGGAATAAAAATGCAGACATAGTTAAGCAGATCTTTTTAGTTTGGTGATATTTTTATAATTTTTGAAGTACTTTCTTTTAAAAAATTCTCCAAATACAGATATTTCTAGTAAATGCTTATGAATATAAATGAATGAAAGACATTATCTTTTATAAATTACAGTTTTCATCTGCATAATTTCACACTGTTAAGGTGACAAACTGTTAATTTCCTTTCAAGATGCCTCTAATAAAATGAAAGTAGAAAGGATTTTTTTCTAACAACCAAGTAGAAATAGACTTGAATAACTGTTGGTGACTTTTTATTGAAAGTTTAAAAAATTCAGTGTTAGGAAAATCTTGGCACTTGATGTAGCGTTTACAACATACTCTGGAGGATCGCGTAGTTACAGTAATGGCTTTGTTGATCAAGTTTTACTGTATTGTCTATCAGCATGTCACTTACCATCAGACGGAGGCCGCAAAATGCATATTTGTCTCAAACAAGGGCCAGATATAGGATTTATCTCTTTTTTCTAGATAGGGAGTTGGGAAATCACTGTCCCTGGGCCAAATTGCCTCACTGTGTGTTTTTAGGTGGTCTGTGAGCTAAGAATTATTTTTACATTTTTAAATGATTGGGTGGGGTGGTGGATCTAAATAAGAAAAAAATACTTGGCAGCATGTGAAAATGATATAAAAGTTCAGTGTCCGTACAGGAGGTTTTTATTGGAACACAGCACAGTCATTGGTTTATATATGGTCTGCGGCTGCCTTAGAGCCGCAAGAACAGAGCTGAGTAGTTTGGTAGAGATGATTTTGGCCTCAAAGCCTAACTATTTACTATCTGGTCCTTTCTAGAAAAATGATTTCAGACCCTGCTGTACATTTAGGTTATATTGTTAGAGAGAGAGTGTGTGTATGCGTCCTTTATGCAACTAATAAAGTATATTCTAGTTGTTAATACAGGCAGCTACCATTTAACGAGAACCTTGTTATACCAGGGATTGTGCTAAGTGTTTTGTGTGGGTCACCCCTTGAATTTCTACACCAGCTCTGTGAGGTGGATACTGTTATCATTTCTGTTTTATAGATAAGAAAGCAGAAGAAAGACTTGCCCATAGCCAGTCAGTTGCCCATATCTTCAACTGTGTGACTTGCCTTCCCAGCCCGGTATAGGAAGGAGGAACCATGTGGACTCCTTCAGCAGCTCGAGAGGGAGGAAGAAGGTTTGGATACCATGCACACAAAGTGAATGTATCATTATATTTGGTGAGAGCCAGGACTCATAAGACAGAAACTGATCCTTGGTCACCAACGTGCTGTGAAATCTTTGGCAGTGCTTCTTGGAGAGCACAGCCAAAGAATTGCTCACTGACTCAGTGAAAGATGAGAAGTGCACTCTGACACCTGTCTAAGAGTAGGGGATGGTGATGCCTGAGCTGAGTTTCCAGAGGGGAATAAACAGGAACAGGTGACAGGAAGAAGGTAAATGCATTGCACCAGGCTGTTGGCACATGCCATGCAATTACAAAATTTTAAATGCTACTAATTTGATGGCATATTTAAAGTTTTAAATATCATCCTAATTGGAAACTGATTTTATTTTATTTTTTATACTACAGCTTTCTTGAGGTATAATTGATGTACATTAAACTACCCTGATTTAAAGTGTACAGTTGATAAGTTTTGATGTCTGTCTACTTCCATGAAACCATCACCATAATTAGTTCCAACTCTCAAAACTTTCTTCTGACCCCTTGCTAATCCATCCTATCTCTCCCCCACATCCAGGAAACCATTGTTCTGCTTACATTTTAACCATTGTTACTGTCCCTGTATTTGTTTAGATTTTCTAGAATTTTATATGAATTGAGTCATTCAATATA
Source organism: Craseonycteris thonglongyai (assembly GCA_004027555.1). Taxonomy (NCBI): domain Eukaryota; kingdom Metazoa; phylum Chordata; class Mammalia; order Chiroptera; family Craseonycteridae; genus Craseonycteris; species Craseonycteris thonglongyai. The sequence continues at coordinate 54,553 of PVKE010002614.1, read as the reverse complement.
TACTATTTTGGGGATATGGGATCTGGTTTCTTTCCCTGAATGAGAGGAGATTCACCCATGTGGTTATGTGAGTCAACAGTGTGAATTTTTTTTTTATTGTTCTTTACAATTCTTACAAAAGAAATGAGACAGGAAGCTACATCACTTACCACTGTCTAAAATCTAACACTATTTTTTTTTGTATGTTTATATAGTCCAATAAAGTAAATCACAAAAGTCCTCCCAAATTGATCATTTTGAAATGGCTTGATTAAGCATTGTGCTACATGGATGGGTCACTTGAAGAGGACTTGGTTGAATTGACTCTAGGTTGATTTTCTTATCCCTTTGAGTTAGGAAGCCAAATCTAATCAGCTGGCTGAGAAAATCTTATAAACCTCAGCATTTGTGATTTAAAGGTATGTAAGTCATTGTATTTCTTAGGAGCCAGGGAATTTCCTGGCAAAAAGGAAATATTCTCGGAGTGTACTGGCACAGGTACGTAGGATTTAAATTTAAACATACTTATTAATTCAACAAACTTTTGTGAACTTTTGATACATGTCAGGTGTTGAGTTTGGCAACAAAAATGTAGAAATGCCAAACACAGGGTCCCTGCCCTAGAAGGACTTTTAGTGTAGTAGGGGTAAATAGTTAGAAAAGGTACATAATGTACGAGTACATTCATTCACAAACAACTATTTATTAAGCGTCTACTATATGCCAGGTCCTAAATTAGACTCATTGGGGGGTGTCTACCTTCTTTCAGTCACAGAGAATACTTTCCAGTGGAGGAGACAGGTAACAAGAAATTAAGCACACGAATATGCATGAATAACATAAATTATGGGAAAAGTTATGATGGAAATGAACAGGGTGAAAAGGTGCTAATTTAGGAAGGCCATTTTATAGAAAGAAACTGTGGGCAGTTTTGCAGAGTAGCAGGGCAGTTGGGGCAAGAACATTCCAAGAGGTGCAGAGAAGTTCAAGTATGGAAACTGATGTGGGCGGGGCTTTCCTGGTTAATGGAATTTGAAGGAGTATTTGTCTGGGAAGAGTGATCAGTTGATGAGTAACTTGAGGTGAAGTTGGGGAAGTGGGCAGGGAACGATCATGTAAGTTTTTAACAGCCAGCTATGATCAAGAGTTTGAGGGTTTATTAGTATTTATTTGTTTATTCATTTATTTTAAATTTTATTAAACGTACCAGGGAGACTCTGGAGGAATTTAAAGAAGAGAACATTTGACTTGTTGTTTTCTATGTTTTCATTTTATTTTGAAAACAAGGTCAAGTTAACACAATAAAATAAATCAAATTTGTACCATAAAATAAACAGATCTTAAGTGTTCAGATTGAGTTTTGACAGTTGTACACAGCTATTTAACCACTGTCTAAAACAAGATGCAGGGCATTTCAATTCCAGGATGGGTCCCTTGTAGCCTTTTCTGATTTGTTTTTAAAAAGATTAACATTGAAAAAATTTGCAGGAGATTCCTTTTCATGCTGTTATCTGATTTGCATTCTCATTATCTCTCCCTGATCATAACATGCCCCTCCCCCTTTTTTTTGTTTTTTCTTGCTCCAATCAGTTTTTTATTATACACATTCCTACCAGATCCTTTTCTCTTTCAGACCTCCTCAGGGACTTTATTTCACGATCATTTCCTGGTGAGATTTTGTTCTCTCTATTTTACCCATCCAAAGTTTATACGCCTTACCAGCCACAGCTCAATTTCTACCTTTTCATAAAGCTGAAATCCTATAATCAACCCATCCCAGGATGGTCTGTGTTCTCCGAACACAATGTTTCCCAGCTATGCCACAATGAGTTTTTATTTATACTATCTAGTGGAGGAGTAAAGGCAAATATATGGTTTTAATGAGAATGAATATTCTAAATGATTTAGGAAAAAAATCATGTAGAAAGGACAGGCAAGTAAATTCCACCTCACCGTAGCCTTGTAATTTTTCAAGGGATGGTATTATGTGACATGTATAGACCTGACCCGAACACTTTACAGTCTTAGTTTGATAAAACTGCTGCTACTGTTTTTTGTTTGTTTGTTTTCTTTTCTTTTCTTTATCTTGCACCGTGAGTCATTTTTGTCCGCAATATAATCAGCCAGTCATGAAGGCTTACACACTCGGGAGAACGCTGGGTGCCTTTCTTCCGGGTTCAGACTTCACTTACGTATGCTGCCTTGTCTTCCATGTAAATGCTAACTAATGCCTTTTTTCTTTTCTTTTCTTTTTTGAGAAAGTCAAATGCTTAAGGCACTGGCTTGTCCATGGTGGGTGCTTGCCTGTGCTAGTCCTGTAGCCAACTGACATAAGGGATTGGAGGCACTTGCTTATTTTAAAGATGATTTGATGTAGTGCATTCTGTGTGGGTTGATGTGTTAAAAATTCAGGATGTTATTTATAAAGAATATGCAGAGAAATGAAGGGCAAACGGGGCCTTGGCCAAGATTTTCCTCCTTATTGATGTTACCATCACAATTTTTTAATTGACATCAAGGTAAATATTCAGAGGTTAATGTAGCCTGCTGTTGATAGATAATGAAGGGTATAGGCACTCCAGTCTCCCTTTGCTCCTGGAATGGAATCACCAGTGTAGCAATTCTCAGGTCTGGAAGGCGGTGTGTCATGTCATGGCATTCATCTACGTGTGGCTGTTATGACCCATTTTGTGTATCATGATACATGAGTCATAATCCATTGTTTGCATGTCCATGTGTTTAAGATCCAAAATCAGTGAATTGGATACAACTTTTTGGTAGAAAGACAATGATGCTGAAGATTTATATATTTACTACAAAGTAGAGTTGAAAATATTTCTAACGTAAGTTCAATTGTTGGCATTTCATAGCAAGAAGACTCCCTGATATGTGAGGAACATGAAAAATCAAAATAAGTATTTCCCACATAAATGTGGAAAGGGTCCTGGCATATAATATGAGCTCAATAAATATAATCCATGATACTCCTATTTTCATGCGTTAAATGGGTGACTACTTTTCTTTTTTTTCATGCAGAGTCTTTATTCTGCAATTTATTTTTAATTTTTAGTGTTATTGTCATTGCAATGAGACCAATATTTGAATGATATTACTTATAAAAATATCATGCCAAAATTTTTTTCTTTTTTTTTCTTAAAAATTCTTTAAGCCATAGAATTCTATTCTAAGAAAATTACTTATGTTGAAATATATTCCATGTGGTCATTATCTGGTACGGTAAATAAATACAGAGTTACCTTGTACTATGATTTCTGCTCCAATGCAGTACATTTAAATGTGTAACAAGGATCATGATAAATAACAAGTCGAAGTCGGAATGTTTGATCTGATGGACCCTGAGACATTTAAGTACAAGTCACACAAATGGCATGTTAATGGAAGAGAATAATGGTATAATTGTATAATCAGTCTTTGCTTCTTGTTTCTAGTTGGGTGTTCCACTTCTGTATTGGTAATAAAGTATAGCTGCTTCTGAATGGTAAGTTAGTAAGCCTCTTTAAAATGTGTCATTTAGAAGAAATCGTTGCAATCTAGGATGGCAAGTTTGGGTCACGTGCTTAAGGACAGCCCCTTAAGCAGGGCATGGTCAGTTGAAGATGATAGCGTCTAAAATAGACATGTTCTAAGACCCAGTTTTCATGCTCGGGGTGGTTATTCTATCCATAGATTGGAACCAAAGTGGTGAAAACAGCACCACATTGGTAAGCATGACTTGTTTTTACTCTTCTGTCAACTAAGAAAACTTAGTGGTGGCATTTCTCTAATCACGTCTGGGAGTTCCTCTGCATTACCGTTGCGTAAGATGCTCCTTACAATGCAGAATCCCAGGCTCACACTAACCTGGGGTATTAACGTCCCTGCAGGGGTGTTGAGGGAGAAGGGCTAAGAGTCCACGGCTTCTGACATTTTCTAAAATTCCGAGAAGTGTCTTTGCCACAAACCTGTGTGTGTTGACTTCATTCATATAAAACTGGTGAGAGTGTGGGATATGGCACCTGGTCTTTTGGCTGTGTGTACCCAGCCCAGCCACTCACTAATGTTTGACCTTGTTCCTGTTATCTGACCTGCGGTTTCTCACCTGTGAAGTGGGAGCTACAATAGTACCGTCACCCGTGGTTTTGGGATATCAGCGAGACAATTCCTGTGCGGCAGTTTGCACAATGCTTGGCAAATGTCAGGTGTTCTGCTAAGTGTCAATTATACTTGTTATTGTGCTTAGTACAGTTGTTACATTTTTATTAAAAATAGTAATAATGTCTAATTCTATGGAGGGTTACCTATGACATACTTGTAGAATAACAGGAACAGCAGGATCCTCATATAGGTTCGAAGATTAGAAATTTCTCTGTTGGTATCTCTCTCTCAAAAGAAACTTTAAATGGTAAAAACTAAAAGTAAACAGTTTTCTGGGCAGGGCTATTCAGTGGCTGTCGGGGAAGATGCTCCAGGCTGCACCCAGCAGAAGGCTGCCTCAAAGACCAGCCCAGTTGACCCCAGTGGATTGTTCATGGCTGAACCATAGGGCAGATCAGATCGCCCCACATGTCTTCCTCCACTGATGTCACCTTTGCATGTGGCCGTGGCCCAAACCTGTGAGCAAACTTTCACCCCTCCTACCTGCAGACAGAAGGCTCTCTGGTCTGGCGACTTAAAATGTGCCCTTTGCTTTTCCCGGTGTAAAGATGGCCTTGGGCTTTCATTGCACACGTTTTCATCCAAGTTCCCACATACTGGGTTTTTGGCAATTGGAGGGCTTCCATTATAGCTATGACAGACAGTCTGAGCAAGAGGCTGTATTTTTCCTCTGTTCATCTAGCAGAGACTTAAAAGGGGGAGGGTACACATGGAGATGGTTTGTGAATGATTCTGGCTGTTCAGGTGCCAGCGGCACCTGAGTGATATGTGTCAGTGGTGCTATTATCTCCTCTGGTCCCAGGAGACCTGCCATTATCACCCAGAGCACACTGGCCACTGTGTTACCATGTTACCACCGTCCTTTGTAACTATCTCCAAAGACACCATTTCTCCCTCGTGGTTCTTACTCATAGACCACTTTCATCTTCTTTGAGGCCATGATTTGGAAGACTTAAGGTCCCCCAGATTGCTCTTGATGAATGTGTTGAAGACTGCTCCTTTTGCTTTAATACTTAAGTAGTTTCACTTCTTTGCGTATAAGTAAAGCATCTTTCTTTTCATTTCCTTTGCTCCTGCCTCAGTACCTTAACGTACCTGCTGCCTGAGAAACGTATTCTCAGTATTTTTTTTTTTAGCAACGAAGTGAGTTTTCCTTTAAAGTTATAAAATGCTTCTCTTGTGTATCTGTTCAAAACAGCAACCCAGAAATTAATTCAGACTACTTTCAGACCTATTTCAAACATTTTGATGACTCAGAATCTGAATCACAGCAAATAGAACATGATCTAAATACTACAAGGTGACACAAATTCAACACAAATAGGAAAGGATTAAAAAGACAATAATTGTAGTTATTCATCTCTAATTAGTTTATATTGAAAGAAATAATGCTAAGGTGCTGGAGATATATGTTTAGGTATGATGTGCATCATTTTTAAATATATATTGTCCTAGGAATATAAAAATAACTTAAAGTTATAGACACTGTAACCAAAATGCAGAGGTTGCATATCTTTGCTTGAAGTTTTGAATGTTCTTGTTTTACAGTTAATGATTTCAAGGTTTATAGAATGTTTCCCAACAATAATCAGCAGTGTTATAATTGGTCTACCTTAATTCCAGTCAGTGTTATAGCTTCGTTTGGTATATAGAAAGAGCATATGGTATAATTTCTGCATTCCAGAAACCTGTAGTCCAGTTCAGGGAAGAAGATTTATAGGAAACGAATGTGAACATGTTTGTTTGTTTATTCAGTAATTGTTTATGGAATATCAACTGTATTCCAGGCAGGGTTCTACTGCTGTTTATATATGACCCAAGTGGGTCTTGCAGAAGTAATGGATTTTGTACAATATCAGTTGCTGGGACATTGTATTTTCCAGAGACAAAAGCAACATTAGTAGCTCCCACCCCTCAAGCTCTTTTGCATTGTGGCCTTTCCACTCCCCTGCATTCCCTACACTGGGCCTGGACTTAGTGACTCCTTTGTAACAAATGGACCTCTGATGCTAGGTCAGAAGAGGTCAGGCATCTTTCACTTGTCTCTTTCGGAACACTAAGAATGGTACAGTCTAGCATTGGTGCATGAGTCAGAGACTAGACCATTCCGAGGCAGGGCGATTTTAGACTTTGTGAGGTTTTGTGAGGACATGAAGTTTCTACTGAGCCTGGTCAGGTGTGTGTGATTCAGATAAGCAGAGTAGAAGAGGAGAGGCAGGCAGTTCATGTGGAGGTAACCATGGGAACAGTGAGACATGAATTCATGAGTGCCTGGATGCAAGACAATAAGAAAGGCTGAGGAGGAGGAGGGTAGAGGGTGCTAGAAGGGTTTCTTTAGAGATAGAAACATCGGGGCATTTGATCTGGGAAGAGCATGTCTAGATTAACCATTCTGTAGAAGGTTACTCCAGTCAACCTGGAGGCGACCAGAAGAAAAGGGAATAGCTGAGATGCTGTTTAATTTGCTCACGAAAATAATAGGGAGGTGGCAATGGTAATAAAGATTAGTGGTAAATTTAGAGAAATTTCAAAGAAATAAATGGCATGGCTTAATCACAAATGGAATATATGGATTGAAAGAATATGAAGCGGTAAAAAGGGCTTTCAGCCAGTGAGGTTGGAAATGAGATAAAAACCTCTACACTCAAATATTGCTGGAAGTAATGAACGCTACTCAAGGCCAGTAAAGGTGTTAGATTAGAATGGCAAGACTCAGAAATAGGTACTGTAAGAGTGGACCAATATTACACAGTCATAACATCTTAATACTTTATGATTATATTGCCATATACCTGGACAGCTCTTCTTTGTAATTAACATACAAGTATATTTGACACTCACTACAAGACTCTGAGTTAGATGTGTAGGACAGGAGGCTAACCCACGTGCAGAGGACGTGACTGAGTTGTGCAGAAATCAAATTCCTAGTTAGATCCCAAGGCATATCAGGGCTGGTCCTGGGACCACCAGGTCCTTTGATTCACAGTCCACTTTTGTTTCTATATATAAAACTGCTTTTTGAACATTTTTTTTTGGGGGGGGGGCGGGGGGGATGGAAGCCGGGATGACTCAGTGGGTTAAGCGCTCACTTTGCAGCGCCGGGGACCGAGGATCGAGCCCTGGCCTGTGCAGACCCATATGCTGAACTGGGGAATGCTCCCAGTTCAGCTCACTCTCTCTCTCTCTCTCTCTCTCTCTCTGTCAAAAACAATTAAAAAAAAAGAAAGAAATGAACAATTTTTGGACCTGGATAGGTGTTTTTTTTATTCTGAGAAATTGAGGAGCACACATCTCTCAGTATCCTGTACATTTATGATGTGCTATGGTTTCTGACGTACAGGACCAGCCTTACACATAAACCCTCGTTATATAATAGGATTATATAAGTGGGTAAGTGAAGGCATGAATAGGGTTTTAGGAGGGTTCTTGGACTCATTCTGTGAACAAATTGAGTTTGCGGACTTTAAAAAGCTGTAAATATCTAGTTTTTAAGTATTGGTCACTCAGAGCAGAAGCCCAGGAATCATTTTCCTTTTGATTCCCTTATGCACAGTCTTCCTCATTTCATGTCCCAATTATCTCTAGCACCATTGCATTTTCCCTATCCATAGTTCTACTACCTTGGTTTATACCCTCAATATGTTTTTTGGAGTAACTCAGTAGGCATGTAATTTGTTGTTGTGCTTTGTTATTTCTGCACACCAATCCCATCCACACTCCATGCAAATCTGACCATGTTGGAATTCTCAGTGATTTTCCTAAGATTTATATAAGATTTTCCAGGGAAGCCGGGATGGCTCAGTGGGTTAAGTGCTCACTTTGCAGCGCCGGGGACCGAGGATCGAATCCC
>PVKE010002614.1:0-46469 GCA_004027555.1 Craseonycteris thonglongyai | reverse complement strand
TCAACACACACTTACTTCTTGTTCTTTAGCATAGCACATGTTTTTCCTTTTCTGGAATGACTTTCTTCATGGTATCCACTGACAAACCTGTTCGTTCTTAAAACCCTACTCTTGTCACCTCATCAAACCCATCCAGCTCTCCTCCAGTTCACAGTGCTAGTCCCTCCACGTTTTCTACTCTGTGTGTATCCCACACAAACTCCGTCTTGCCTGCCTTTTCCTGAGTTATAATTCTTCATTTTCATGACTACTCTGCCTACTAGATTGTAAACCCCTTGAGGGCAGGGACCACAATTATCAGTCTCTGCATCTCTTAAAAATGTTTTCAATACTTTCCACATGGTAAATGATCATTAAATGGTTGTTGGTGTGAAAGAAAGGAACAGTATTTTGGCAAGGAAAGAGTCTGGCTGGGAAAGGTCATTACCTCTGTACCACAGCCACAGATGTATTAAGCACCTGGTTTCATGAAGTGCCATGCTGAGTGCTCCTTAGAACAAAATGCACAAATCCACCTCTTGACCTCTAAGAACTTATTTATAATTTAGCACATATAACAGTTGTGAGGGCAAATATGGAAAGGACGGACAATAATTGAATTACCAGCTTTAAACACATATACAGATAGTTTAGATTAAATATTTACTTTGTGTGTGCATTACCTAGTAAAGGGAGATTGCATTTTATCACCTAGTGAGTGTGTGGGAACCATTTGAGTTTTATGTTTAGACCATAGGATCCCATCATAATGATTACAATGTATTTTGATATTTTATGGGTGAAGATGGACATAAATATGTTCTCTGAGGTTAATTTATATCATATTGGAGGATGAAGTAATATGCCTTGGACAGAGTCCAAGTCTAGACACCTATGGACAATTCAGAGCAAATGGAGCTGATCTGTGGAACTCTATTTTATTCCAAAAAAATATGGAATCTGAAAAATATGTGTTTTTCATGAAAAGCAGGAAACAGGGTATTTGACAACATGCATTTGTCTACTGAATGTGATGGAATATGTGATGAAGTATGTTTTGTCAATAAAATAAATTGCCAAACAAAATGTAATCCTTTCTGCAAATGCATTTAGTCTCCAGAATGAAATAAGCTACTTCCACAAAGTGCATTTTTCCTTTGAATTATTTTAGATTTGCTGTCTATCAAAAACTATGGAGAAAATGTGTTTTGTCAGACACTGTATTTCAAGGCATAGAGATAAGATATATTAGCAAAAAAGTAGACTTAGTTGTGGAGGGTCAACAAATGTTTGTAGCATATCAATGTAGTTTAAATAAGTCTGTAATTTTTGGCTTAAAAGGCTAAGTTCTTATCCCAGTGTTAGTTATATTCTTGAAAATGTTCAAGTGACACCCTGAATGGTCCTTGAGCATTTTCATAACACTTTTCTTATAACATGTTATCACTACATCACTGAAAGAGTTAATTACGTGCCTAATTAGGTTCTTTTTTATTTCATTCTCCTCCTGCTCTGTGAATTGGTCCTTTGCTGCAAAGCTCCTGAGGAATTTTAACTTACATAATTAATTAATGCAGTTTAACCCTTCAAAAGTGACTCTGATGCCCCACCTAGTTTAACAACATTTTAGATCTCTGGTTAACAGCCTGCAGTGCTATGCAGCAGACAAGTTTAATTCTAGTAATGAAATGTTGTTAAGACAGGGTAAAATATAATTTTTAGAAAAGTGATCAAAGGAGTACTATGTGTGGAAGCGGCTTTGAAAAGGGTGAAATATTATACTACAAATAGAAGATGGTGTAAATGGGAAGGTTTTTTATCTGTTTCTCTCTCTTTTAAAATAAGATCAGACTTCTTCACGCACGATATCTGCCTAATATTTAAGGATTGAATGAGATAATGTCTCTAAAGCTCTTAACTCCCTGCCTGGCACTATTTCTATATTGATATATAGTTTCATAGTATTATGCATTGTTCTATTTGGTTTTCATACTGTCCTCTTTTCTGGACAGGAATCATTTGTTTCCGTTTGTTGGAAGAATTAACTGAGATTCAGAGGATCGTGTAGTGGTGGACCCAAAGGGAGGGACCAATATCTATGATGGGCAGAGGGATTGTCTGGGAAACAGGTGACATTTGAACTGTGTATCCTAAAGAATCAAAAGGAAATAAAAGGCAGCGACTACATGGAGGTGACGAATGTAGGTGGCATGTTGAGTGTATTGTTAATAATCTATATTGCCAAAGACAAGGGCTTAATTTATTGGGAAATGAAGCTAGAAAGGTAATTTGGAGTCACAAAATTTCTTATATACCACTAAGGAATTTTGACTTAATTCTGGAGGTACTGGGAGCTGCTAGAAATGTTTGAAGCAGGGGCTGACATTATTCAACTTATATTTTAGAAAACTAATTTTTGTAGTAAATGTGAAAGGGGATTAGAGCAGGGAAGAGTCCGTGAGAATGGTTCTGTATATGTTGCTCTATCACTGCTGTATTTTAGATGAGAGACAATGAAAGCCCAAGCCGGCACTGTGGCAACATAGATAAAGAAGATGGGAAAGGGATTTAAGAAACATTTCCTAGGTCTAATTAGTAAGAGATCATATGTGGTAGACAAGGGTATGAGAAAATATGGGAATAACTGCAAAGCTGCATGGAACATGACACCATTGATATAGATAGAAAGTGAAAGACAAAAAACCCACACAAGTTGATGTTGGTGAAGCAGATATACTTGGTTTTGAATATAAGGAATATGACCACAGGATCAATAGACTGATATGTTATCAATATGAACCCTGAGTCTAGGAGAGAAGCTGGAGGAAGGCATACGATTTGGAGTGTTATTTTTAATATTTGTTTTTGTGATTGCTACAACAGATGAGTGGACTGCTTTTATAAGAATTTAATTAATATTCAAAATAATGTGTTGAAATGAAATTTAACAACTATGAAGGCCTGACTCTCCTCTTCCTTTTACTTATACTAGGTCACAATTTTTGAGAATGTGCTAGGCTCAGGCTTAACATGTGCATGAATTATCTCAGTTATGTCAAAACATTTGAAAAAACCTAGAAGAATAGATATTAACATTTCTGTTTCCCTTTGGAAAAACTGAGGCTTGGAGAGATGAAATTGATTGCCCAATGTAGAACAAGAATTCAAATCCTGTTTATTTCCAAAGTTTGTGCTTTTAAACCAATCCATATGGAAATGTTCAAATCTGATCATTTTCGAGGCATTCATTTCTCACTAGTAACTCTTTTTAGGGCTGTCATGGACATCCTAATCTATTCTTTGATATGAAATTACTCACAAGTACCCAGCAGAGAACATGACCCACGGAAGGCAGCCAGTGGATATTTATTTGTGACCTTCTTTCACATCCTCTCTCTCTTAATCCTTCTAGCACACTTTCTAGATATCATTGAAGACCCCATAGTTCTGTCTACTTTCATTGAGACATTGATATACCTTATTCCTTTCCTATCTTGACTGTAGCATTATTGAGTGTTAAGTAAGCCTTACCTTTGTCTTTCATGTGATAACTAGCATAGGACCTTACACAGTGCTAAGTGCTCTCGTCACATTGCCTCGTTGATAATCCAGTGAGTTTGTACTGTAAATATCTCTGTTTTTTTTAGAAGAGAAATATTATAGCGCAACCAGTAACTTGCCCAAGGACTTACGAAGAGTTGAGTCACAGATGAAGATATGATCCCTTGTCTGTAGTAAGAAGAGAGCTAGGTCACTAGCATGTCTTGTGAATAGTAAGCTCTCATCGTGGTAAGATGGAATGACCAAAACAATGGCTCCATAGGCAAGACTTTGGAGACATGAACATAGCTCTGTTGCACTGGGGGGCTTTTTTTTTTTTTTTTTAATCAGTGCTCATGAAAATAGGATTCTGTCTAATACAACTAGTTTCAGAGAAGGCTTGAATAAAGAAGTTAGATAATATGTAAAAATATTTAAAGTCAGTCTTCTGGAGTATCTGAAAGGCACATGTTTGTTCCTTAATCTCACCAATCCAAATAGTAAGCAAGGCGGTCCACAACAGAATTACAGAGATCATTTCAAAGCTTGGTAGCTAATTTGATTTTGTACAGGACGTTAAGAAAGGGTTTTAAAGAATTTTTAATGAAAAGGCAATTAATGTGGAAACCTCATTATTGGATAGTTAAGAGGGAAAAAAAGAGACTTTTTACTGAGTTTTTTACTTTTTAACTAATTGAGAAACTTCGTGGTATTTTTATTGTATGTTAGAAAATGGTGAGGCATTATATCTGTTTAATACAGCTAGGCCTTATGGGTAAATAGAACACTTTGAAAGGCTTTTAAATTTTTTTTTTTTTAAGTAAAGAGGACAGAAACCCTAAAAACTAATTATAACTGATCGGTTTTCATTTGATAAAATGAATGCACATCAATGCAGTGTTCACCAAGACACAGTAATTTTGACTCATCTTGAAAGATTCTTGAAACTGTTGTTTGTTTCATTGTATTAACATACAATTACCAATGTTGCATATAGCAGAAAGTGCACATTTTTTTTAAAGCTATAAAAAGCAGTCCTGAATATGAAACAATAAAAAGGGTATTAGTACTTACAAATGCTAGTTAGCTTAAATCCATGTCCTCTGAATTCCTTTTTTTTGTTTGTTTTATTTATTTATTTATTTATTTATTTATTTATTTATTGACAGAGACAGAGACAGAGAGAGAACTGAACTGGGGGCACTGCCCAGTTCAGCATATGGTTCCGCACGGGCTGGGGCCAGGATTCGATCCTCGGTCCCCGGCGCTGCAAAGTAAGCGCTTAACCCACTGAGCCATCCCGGCTTCCCGTGCATTCTTTAAATACGGTTTATTTCTCACTTAGGCTCTAACAAAGTGCATGGACTATCCATTCTTTGTTTTTTGGTTTTTTTTTATTAATAACATTTAGTTTTGGTGTCAGCCTTTTCCAAATATTGGCATAGAAATGTAAGTAACTATTATATTCCCCACCCGCTACCACGCATGTGGTCCTTAGGGCATTACAGTAATGGAAATGAAGACAGAAATCTTTTGGCTGGCAGATTCTGTGAGAATTTTATTGGCCATATGGTATACCCTCATGCCGTAAAGTTACGAAGAGCCTTATTTCTTGCCTTTCAGAGCTAATTAACTAAAGAATTTTAATAAACTCTGGAATTATAATAACCAAGTTGTGTCCCACCAATTTATTTTGCCTTACCTAGATAACTGATCACCATATTTCATGGCAGGTGGCAGAGGTAAGGAGGCTGAGGATTCCCAAAGGATAGCTAGCTTGTGTTGTGGCTAGTCTTTATTTACGTGTCATTTTGTCCAACACTGAATCCAGTGACAAATCTGAAACATAATACATTTTAGCTGTGACATATCAGATAAGGTAAACAGTCTTACCTTTTCTTTTTATCTCTAACCTTGTTTGCTGGGGGCTGTGGGGTGGGGGCAATGTACAAAACTGGAGGCAAGAATTCTTTGTTACAGATGAATTCCATTTGTTAGCAATAAGGAGAACCAAGCAAGACATATGTAGGTTCCTAACCAATTAGACCACCCCATCTTGAAAGGCTCCATAATAGTAAATGAAGAAAAAACTAATGTATGAAGTCTTTCCTCCCTATGATTCCTCACTCATTCTTTAGTCATGCTGGAACTCATTTAAATCTCCTTACTATATGACAAAACCTACATGTCCTAGACATTCAACATATCTACTTCTAGATTATCTGGTTAATTGATTGGTGAGGTAAGTACATCAAATCAAAGACTTTTTCGGAAGAAATAGAAGAAGATCTTGTTTTCACCTCTGCCACTTACTATCCTCATTACCTTGAACATGACTTTTTTTTTCTTTTGCTTGGGATCTTCACTGTTTTGGTCCTCACGAGCTGAAATTATACTGTCTTATTTGATTCTAGTCAAAGCATTTTCAAAGGCCCTGTAAAAGATAAGATTTCTACATAATGGAACATTTGTCATGACTATTTCTCATATATTTTCCTATTTTTGAGGATTTGTGCTTTGATTCATTGTGAGAAAAAGAAATATGACAGGAAAGACAGAAATATCATAGGCAAATGCATTATATGTGTGTGGGGGGGGTGGTTGGGGGGATTGGTTGTTCACCCTCGCAGAGATGCTTCTCATTTCTGTCGCTTTCCCTCTACTTTCTCTCTCTCTCTCTCTCTCTCTCTCTCTCTCTCTCTCTCTCTCAAAGGGAGCAACTCCTTTAATAGGCTTCTTTGGGAGAGATGCAGGGAAACAAAGAATTTTGGTTGATAAAATTTCTCAACTTATATTTCCATAGAATGTTTTTAAATGTATTGTTATTTTACAAGGTTTTGTAAGCATGTTTTCACTAACACCCTGTTTATATTTTATTTTATTTAGGTATAGCTATATGTACTGTTCTTATTTATGTACAGTATGAATAACTTGTGCATAGTAGTTCTTTGATAACACAGAACAACAAAATATTGCCATTGGACTTTGAACAAGGTCTCAATGATACCAGTTTTAACTATTGATACATCTAAGTAACTGAGTCTTACCCTGTGTGATTGAGTTTATATCAAGGTATAACTCTTTTTTTCACTGGCACATTTATTGTTATTGTTATTAATAGCAAAAACTTGACAGTCATTATGCTACATAGAGCACAAGGAAGCAAAGTGACAGGCTATGGTGTCAGCTCAATCAAAGATCAATGTTGTAGGTAGAAAGGGCTTACTGAGCTAAGAAAGCCAATCGGAGTTCATGGCCATTTTCTGTGGATAAGAGATTATTCAAGTCCATTCTCTAGGCTCAGCTTTGTCATCTGTTGTGTTTTGTGCCTATGTTTATTGTTGTTCATATTTAAAAATACACCCAGTTTACAATCCAAACAATGAATACAAATTTTGGTATTTCAGTTCCCTATGTTTCTTTTCTTTAATCACAGAAATCATAAAACTTCGGCATTTCAAGTGAACTGTTATCCTCAAATATAGCCCATTTATAGTATATGAGGTGTGATAATTTTATGAGATTGTTTTATACACTAATACAGTAAAATTATTGAATTAACCTGTATCATGTCCTCTATTAGTGTTTTCATTCTCTTTTATTATACCTTATTCAAATTAATAATGTGAGTAATGCATTCCCTTATTTCTGCATTAGTTTTGTTAATTTGTTCACTTGGCCATATGTTTGAATGCTTTAACGTAAAGTGGGTATCAATTCCCTCGTCACTTTTTTCCTTCCATACTGTGAGTTGACTTCAAAATACACAATGCAAAATGTATGTTAGGCTAGGACATTAAAGTATTGCCAGTGAACTTGCAGGGCAAGGAAGGTGGAGGCTAATCCATATATGACACACAGAAGCTGTTTTCCTGGCAACAACGTCATCATTGTTACTAAACATGAGAGATGAGCCAGTGTTCCTAAAAAACCACCCCGTAAACAGCAAATAATTTTGTTTGTCAGGGCACGAATACCATAGTCTTTCTCCTTCTTTCTTCATTGTGGTAAATGGAAATGGATTTTTTTTTTTACCTAGATTAATAGCTGCTTTACTGTAATAAAGGATGTGTGAATCTTTGGTGATTTCCTACTGAGTCATATTCAGTCCTTTTATGTATATGTAAAATATCATAGAGTAGTTAAAATATAATCAGGCCCTTGAGGGAAACATGCTGTGTAGCTTTAGAATGTAGGCTAAATATGTAGTCATTATTTGGGGGGTAATAAATTATTTTGAAAACAAGTTGAAATTTGATGATAGCCTTTATCAAATTTTGAGATCTAGTATCACATAGTATCGGTATTTCATATTACATGAAGAAAAGAGAAAATAAGAGGCTAAGTTGGTTCAAAAATTGTATGAGGCCTAAGAAAAGACTGCTCCCAGATGGAATTTCCTGAAGATTCTGTTTCTTTGCATTTCCATTATAATTAATTCTTTAATATCGCCAGTTAAATCTCACAGATTGAAAATGTTCCAACCTGTACAATCTGGCATCATGCTGCTCTTCTGAAATTCCAGGGAGCTTTCCTGAAGGGGAGATTGGAAAATTCACAGTATGAATGGAGCAATTAGAGCAGAGGTGTGGCATCAAGAGATATGGGCCAAGCAGAAAGAACATCATGAGTGTGGCCTCTTTCCAGAGACGTCCTCGTCACATTAGCACATCGTAGAAAGAGTGGAAGACAGAGACGCTACTCTTTGCAAAACAGTATAAATTTAAAAGTTTTCATCTCAGGTCTCCAATCCATATTCTGAAAGAGATGTGCACATATAGGACAGTTGGAAGCAGCCCTAGATGAGTTACCGAAATAACGCAGCTTCAGGCGAGGGTGCAGAGGAGGAGAGGGGAGTGAGAAATAGAGGAAGACAGGCGGGTGCCTGGAAAATAAGTTATAGACCAGAGATCGGCAGAGGTAACTAACAATGGAGCATTTGTGAAGAGGGGAACCTAATGGTATAAGACCCAGTTATTTTGTAGAAGGGAAGTTGTGTGACTTGCAAAGGAGCTCACATATTCAGGCAGTGGCTCGGGCAGGGCGCATTACTTTCTGTCTGTCTCCAGACTTGCCCTGAAGGCTTAGAGTAGTCACTCTTTCAAGAAGCTAAACCTCCTTGGGCCTTATGTGAAATTCATGCAATCTTGGGGAAGCTGGGATGGCTCAGTGGGTTAAGCGCTCACTTTGCAGCCCAGGGACTGAGGATCAAATCCTGACCCTGGCCCATCACGAACCCATATGCTGAACTGGGGTGTGCTGCCCATGCTGTAGGCCCCCAATTGGGTTCTCACCCCGCTCGAGGGGGACATGCCTCCCATGCAGGAGCTCCCCAGCCCAGTTCCTGCCCTGCACGGCCCCGCCCACCTGTGTGGAATGAAACCATGTTGAAACCTGATGAGTTACAACCATGGAGACTGCTCTGGGCCCGCCCCCTTCTCTCTTGTCTGTCTGTCCGTGTCTCTCTGTCTCTGTCTCTCTCTCACTCTCTGTCAATAACAATAAAATAAATCTTTAAAATAAAAAGAAATTCATGCAATCTTATTTCTTCGTGACATTTTCATTGTAAAAGCACTACGTATTCATTGTAGGAGATTTTAAAACTATAAGGAAATACTTTATCTCTCCCCACCCAAAGATAACCAGTTTACCACTATCTTATCCTTGGTCCTAGAAGACTGGGAACTTACAGAGCTGGCAAGTCATAGACAGCTACAAGTATTCATTTTATTCACAAGTTTTATGAGGCATAAATAAGGTTATGAAAATCAGAACAGACAGAGAGCACATCTGAGCAAACTTGGTGCCCCCACTCTGCTTCTCACAGGGATGTGGCCAGAGGAATGACCATCTGGAGCCTTTGTTAGCCCTAAAAAAGTAACCCCAAATCTGCGACATTATGCTCCCTGTTCCCCAAACCACTACCAAGAGAGCCACAGCAGTTCCCAGAAAGACCATTTTGTTTAACTTTGTTTTCTGTTTCTGTCAAACATTTTAATTCTATCTGTATCTATCTATTCATTTCTCCACATTGACAACATTAAACCGATAGTGTATATAAGATATTGGACTCTGCCCTTTATATTTATTTAATTCCTTGGGTGTTTACCATATCAATATGGGAAGACTCTTCGAAAACATGGTTTGAAATTATTAGCTTAATGATACAGAGGCAAAGGTATACATAATCAGAATATTATATATTTGGAAAAAATCAGGAGGAGTTAATTACCAAATTCTCATATTTAAGAACTCACTAAGTTACGAGGGCTAAATTTACTAAACTGTCCACTTACCGGTACATTGTAAGAAAAATAATCATTAATATATGCTAGAGATGACGTCAGTTAAAATTAACTGAGAGTTTACCTCTACAAGGAAGGAATACATATTCAGAAGTGTTACTCACATAAGTTAGAATTTTTCATGAAAAAGTCCACATCTAATTCCTTCTTGAATTATATTTTTGGTTTTTTTATTAAACCTTTATTTGCTTTTTTTTAAACTACCTTCTCTTTTTTCTCATGAACCCTCATGTTAATGAATTCCATAGATAATTTTCAAAGGTGAAAAGACCTTTGACTTCAGAGAAATTGAAGCAATTTTGAAAGAAGCCAAAGAGGTGTATATTAGAATCCTCCCCACACACATGAATAGTGGAGTGACATTTGAATTTGACAGAGAGAGTGAAAAGATCAAGTTGAAATGTGGACTAGAGAAGGGGATGAGGCCTCATCCGTGCCTTCTCTGTTTGCTGAGAGAAGATATTCTGAAACTTTGAATGAGAAGTAAAGGGCATTAGCATCAAGTGAAAGTATAGGAGTCAACCTGGATTTGCAAATAACAAAGTCATCTCAGCTAAACTCCAGGAAGACCTTGAAGCTGAGATCCAAGATCACACGCTTAAAAATAAGTAACTTTTGTTAAAGAAGAATGTGAAAGTGTCCAAAGTTGAATTTGCACGATAAAGGACAGATCACAGAAAGGAGACAGACTGAAGGAGGAAGGTTACCTGGGCTAGTTCTGGGAATCTAATTCAAGAGGTTGGACTAGTTTCAGAGTCTATAAAATGATTTCTGAGAGGTGAGCAACTTCCACTCCCAGAAAAATCTGACACCTACATTGACATTTTATCTCTTTTATAAGATTTCTCACTGCTGTTATGTGTATTTGTTCTCAGTATAAGGGCTGAATTTCCCCCTGGAATTTCTCCTTAAAACTTAGGGCACCCGTGGCCCCTAAAGGTCCCTCTATTTATTCACAGCTGACCACCATGATTCAAATATCACTGCCCCTGACTCTCTTGGAATAGAGAATGATTCAGATAGGGAACTACTCATGGAAAATTACCCCTTCAAAAGCTACAGTCAGCAGTTGGTTGGTTATAAATATTATTTCTGCTTCTGTATTGTTTGATTCTGCTAGAATAAGAGCAAACTCGTGGATGATTTGGGAACTGTAAAAATAAGCTTAAAAATAGAAAATAAATTATAGTGTAAGGAAAACAGCATAAGCATAATTGAAAAATAATTTTAATTAGGGAGTGAATCAAACATGCTTCGGTAGTAATGTGGACCTATAAGAAATAAAACCAGTTAGGAAAGTTTAGAATTGTGGTTAAGAGAACCTGCATCTACTGGTCCTCTGAGAAACAGATGCTGAGACGGGATTATACATGTCGGAGAATTGCTGAGGGAAATATCTGAGAAATATAAAGCAGAAGCAGGACTAACGGGGAGAGCCTTCACTCCCATGTAGGTCTGACACCTGTGAAAAGCAGGGAGGAAGGAAGGCAAATGGAATAGGAAATCTCAGACTGCATCACACTTCCAGAAAATGTTGGGGGCCAATGGATGCAGAGTCTGCAAGCCAAAGTTAACCTGTTGGAGGAGTCTGATGTCCCATGGGAAGAAGCCCGTGCAGTCACGGGATGGGAGCATTCTAGGAGAAGCCAGGGCTCTGTGTGAATGGGGTAGGGGACTCAGGGACACGGCAGCTAGGGATCAGTGGCCTGAGAAGATCAGAGCAGTGCATTTCTGTCACTGTCATGGAGCCATGGCTTGAGCTGTTGATTTCTTTGGTTCAATAGCGAGAAATCATTAGTATTGGTTGATTAAAGCATTCCTTCACTCCAACATTTTGGTAGCTTGGTTCAGGGTACTCTGTCTCTGAACCTCAATTTCCTCAGCTTGGAAATGGGTACAACAATAAGCATTACACACTGGTTTCAGGACTAGTTTAAAGATGCGAGATACTATATGTGAAAGGACATTCTCTTTTTTAGTAGTGAAAAGTGCTTTGGGAATGTAAAAAATAAAGCACAATATTTTTTTTCCTTTAGATATTTTATAATTCAAAATTTATTTCTACTAGTTTGTCTGTCAATTCACCTGACTTTATAAGATTTTAGTCTAATTAATTTCACCTGGAAATGTGTATCTGTAGAAACAGACTCTCTTATCTTTGAAGTTCCTAAGGATTTACGGTTTACCACCAGAATGCTTTATCTGATAAGTACTGTAGGTAGACATGGTAGTGAGTCCACTATTTAATTTCCAGTTCATGGAACCTGAAGACTTTAACTCCCTGAATCCAGAAACCAGTTTTAGGAGTTACTGCAGATTGGAACTCAAGAATACTGTTGAGTTCTGTATGAGTCGTTCATGACTGTGTTGGGGCCACACAAGATGATCAGAGCATGGAAGGATCTCAAGATCTATTTGTTGGATGAATCGCTCGCCCTTTCCAGTTTTATCTCTGTGATATTGCCTCATGGAGTTTAGAAAACCTAAATATAAAACATAAAAGAAATCATGGTGAATACCTGAATCTCTGATGTTTTTATGGAAATTAGAAAATGGGCCTGGTATTTGGACTATACCTCTTAGAACCCTAAAGATGATGGTCTTTAGAGGTCATGGAATCTGCTTATTTCCTGGGTCAGGTAATCCTTTGTTGTGGGGAGCTGTCCCATGCCTTGTAGGATGTGTAGCAGCATTCCTGGTCTTTACCCAGTAGATGTCAGTAGCATCCCCACCCCCACCCCCACCCCGCCACACCCCAGTTGTGACAACAAAAAATGCATGGGAATTGGTAATAACCCTGGCAGGACAAGTCATCTCCAGTTGAGAACCACTGTTTTAGACATTTGGCCATCACAGAAATCTTGAGAGTTCAAATATATCACCAAAACCCTTGATAAAGCAAGCACCACAACTCTAATCCCAGGACTAAGCGTCTACCCAGTTCTCCTTCTATCATCCTACACTGCCTGTCTGATTCAGTAGAAGATTAAATGTGTCTCCAGTAAAGTTGCTGTTCTTTTATCCTGACTATTCATGTTCCTTCCCAGCATGCTTCCAGTTTGTAGGCTGTTTGATATTACGTGAATTGTATTGCATGGAAGACAAGGCTTGATATTCATGAAGTTCCTTTTGGTGGTGAAAGGGGCATGTTTTGAAGCCTGATATGGACAGGGGAGAGAGAGTTCAACCATTTTTCTGTTAGGTACTGACTTAGAGATGTGTTATGCTTTCTTTGTCTAGCTTACACCTAAATAGAAAAATAAACCTGTACACAAAAATTTCTATAAAAAAATGCCTGCCAAGTTCAGAAGCTACCTCTCTAAAGTGGCACAGAACAGAATGATCGTGTAGGGATGGTTGGGTGTAATTTCAGATAATTCTATGTCAGGTTTCTGAGAACCCTTTCGGAAAGCTCTGTTATAAATGAGCTGGGTCTCAAAGAAATGGAAAATTAGTATTTTCTTTCCCAGCCTACAATTTATTGATCAAAGAAAATTTATTTTTGGCTTTATAGTGTTACAACGATCTGAAGCATATTAATAAAGAAAGAAAGTTGCTTCTTGGGGAGATAACCTTGATGACTGTAATTTTTCTCATGAGTATCAGTGCTGCTTATATGCCAATACATCACAAGTGAAGGGGACGGGAGGGGAGCAGATGTTGCCTAGCTAGGGCAGCCTGAACTTCTGTGTGTTTTGCTTTATCTTCTTTCAGCTTTTCTCAAGATGTTCTCATTTGTCACTCCTTATTCTGGGGAAGGACTTGAGACGGTATTATAAGAAAAGAAGAGCTTTTCCATTGTGAAGGGAGAAAGAGCCGCCAAATAGTTGCCTAGTTTGAATCCTTGGTTCTACCTAATACAATAATAATTAGGAAGCTTGACTGTGATTTATTCCTGTTTATATTCACACCCACATCCATTCCAAGAGACCCCTGGGTCCTACCAGCACCCCATCTTCTCGTCATTGTCACCCTGAGGAACTTACTTGTTCTATCTCTTCCTCAGTTTCCTTATCTGTAAAATGAGGACATTAGTACCTAACACAAATACGTATACAATGAAGTAATACTATAGTTTTAAGTATGTAGAAAATAACCTGGCACCTAGTGATGTGAGTGTTTTTTACATGGGAATCATCTATATAAAATTCATGAGTATATAATATGCAGTGAGCACTCTGCTAGGGGTTGGTGATTTATTATAACAGCAGAGAAAATCTTCAGTGACAGAAAGATACCAAAGCAGGAAATCAATCACATTTTAAAAATGTACTTCAGTCTATGTTTCTGAGACATCTCTACCTTTCATGGAGGCTATTGTATTAGCCACAGAGGAAGCAGAGATAACAGTCAGCATTTCTGTTGTCTGAGAACTCTGTCTGGTGGAGGAGGGAAACTGAAATATAATTATAAGATAATGTGACAAGTGACGTGATAAGTACAGACAGAGTATAATATATTTCCATTGAGAGACTTGCGTCTAAACCTGGGGATGGGGCCTGAGATGGAGAAGATCTGCAGAAGGGACGTGAGTCTAGACTCCTACCCAGAGCCTAAGATGGAATAGAAGACACAGAACACAGAGAGAGGGAATCTTTGTATTATCGCATGATGAGGAGCGTGGGAAGGCGGAGCTAAATGCAGCAGCGTGGCTGGGTCAGAAAGGGCCCTGTAGGTCATGTGAGGGAGCGTAGGCACTACCCAGAAAGAGAAAGGGAGCCACTGAAACATTTTCAGCAAGAGGGTGAGAGGGGAGCAGAGGTGGAGATTTTATTGGATGAACTGTAGCCTCTTACTGTGAGGCGATAAGGTTGAGAGACGGCAGACTAAAAAGGCTGAAAGCACAAACTGGTAAAACTCCACGGAGAGATGGTGAGCCTTGCACGTCATCACCTAGAAGGGGAGGAGGTTGAGGTGGATCTGGAAACGGTCACTGGTAGGACTCCAACATAGTCATACCGACTGTTACTCTGGAAAGGGAGGAAGCCTGAAAGTCAAGTTTACTCTGTTTCTCACAAGGTGAAAAGTCTTCTGGCCTTTCTAGATCTTCAAAAGAAGAGGAAACTGTGTCATTATTGTCAGGAGTTGTCTGAGATGTTCATGTTATTGTATGATGTTGGGAACTTGAACCCCTTACGGGGGTCTCCTGCTGCCCTCTTTCTAGGTCCTGGTATGTGGACCTAACTTTTCTGCACCTTTGATTTAACTTGCGATCATTTTCATATATTTACTTGGACATAGACACAGAAGTAGAAGGACTTTAATGTATGGCTTTCTTTGGCCCTTTTCTTACATCATAGATATTTGCACAGAGCCTGAGAGGATCATTAGAGATCATCTAATGAAATGATAGCAGAAAACTTTTTATCTCAGATGCCATCAGCAAACTCTTCATAGTAGGTGCTTGGAGTGCTGTGTTGACAAAGAATATGGGACCCATATGGCTTTTGCTGGAAAAGTGACAAGATCAACTAAAGATGTCCATTGTGGGTGCAGCAGGGCGGAGCAGAAGCACATATGCTTCATACATCTATCTCAAGGATAAATACTCCAAGGCCATAGCTGTAATGGCTTTGACCAAGGTCACAGACTCACTTAGGAGCATGGCTACAAAGAACTCCAGGTTAGGTGGCTTCCGTTCTGCGATCCTTTATTTGGTTCATGAATAAATATTTGCCTAGGGTTACTGTGTGTCCAGATTATGCCCTCTTGTGTTTTTGTTTTCAATTTTTCAGCTTTTAACAATGCAGACAAGGTTCCTTCTTTCACAGAGAGAATCTTTCACAGGAGGGTGGGTCATAAATAAATGGACACCTAAGATGACATCAGATAACAGTTGAAGATTATGACAACAATAAAAGCCTGGGTATGGTGATGTGGAACAAATAAACCGTGGTAGTGGGTGGCCTAGCTGGAGAGTTACTTTAGGAAAGAGGACTTTTTTTTTAGCTGAGACTTGAATGAGAGGAAAGAGCCAGTGAGGCCAAGATCTGACAGAGGAAGACACCAGGCAGCATGAATATCACGCGCAGACACCAAAGCTGAAAGTGCCCGAGCGCTTGCAGCACAGAAAGAAGGCCTGCAGGGCCAGGGTACTGGAAGTGAGCAGGACAGCAGTACCTAGGAAGGTGGGAGAGTTAAGTGGGGGCCAGGTGGTGTGTCCCCATCTCTCAGGGAAGCAAGTCTTCGGGTCTTGCTCAATGGCCCCAGGCGGTGGTGAAGTGAAGGGTTGGCTCCTCTGTCTCTAGGTTTTTAGTGCAGTGCTTTTGGAAGTCTTTATAAGTACACAGCCCTTTCTTTCTTTTTCTAGGTAACACCTTGATTATAACTTCCAAGATCAAATAGCTGAGAGGATCAAAAACTTTGCTCTATACAGATTATAGTGGGGAATAGAAACCTGGAAAAAGTGTGTTTCCTTCAGGTGACCTTAGTAAAACATTCATGGGGTGCTGACAAGTACTTTGAATTTATACAATGGGGAACACAGTTTAAATACTTTGATATATTGCAAGCAGCTTCTGGAGAATCTCAAAAAAGATTGCGAAGCTCATTTAAATCTTGTACCAACCCTGTGAGAATTGGTAGGAAATAGCTATAGCTATTTTTTTTTTCCAGATGAATAGAAGAGGCAGAGAGAATAAATTACTTGATTTCAGATTTCTTCCCATAGTCTTGCCTGCAACCTAATAGATACATTCCATACACGTTAATTTATAAACAAATCTATGGTTGAAATTCAAACTGGTAAAGCATCATTAGAATCTTTGATTTTTGAATCCTAGAGTCACCATTTGTATATTTTCCTCACTAATGAAGAGTAACAAATAAAATAAAGATTCATGTGTTCCCGCATGATGCTGAGCTGGCTGAGTTTTATTTTATTTGGAAATTTGTTTCCAGATATTTTCTGCTAGGACGTAGCATGGTAAGTTTCAGGCTGCCCCATTTGATCTTTGCATATATCCCATGAACTGCCTTGTCCTTTTCTTCCCCTCCCTGTGCCCTGCACCCCCGCCCTCCCCAGGCATTTGTACCTGTTCAGTGCATTCTGTTCCTTATAGTCTGTGCTCTCAAGTGACAGTTTAGGAGCCTCATAAATCCAGGCAAATGTATAAACGGATGTCAATGGCCCACACTCCCCTTCCACAGAGCAGGTATACACTTTAATGGTGACCTTTGGTGGTTAATCCCTAATGCAAAGGAATGGCTAATGGTGGAATTAGGAAGTCGAGTAGATGTGAAGGTCAGCATTGTAGCTAATTGAAAGTAATTCATTTGGGGTAAGTCAAGGACTTTGCATGCCTCTCAAATCATCAAGATATGTCTGTTCCCAGTCAGGTCTCATCCTAAGAGGTGGATCCCATTGTACAAGATTTTATGGACCTCACATGCTATTTTGGAAGTGGATATATAAAGGTATGAGCTGTACCTAGAATGTTTCCTAACAAATTCACAAACTTTTGCATTGATGTGCACAGTAATACCATATTTTTCACTCCATAAGACGCACCTGACCTGCCTGGACCCGCTCTCCTTCCATGCAGTCCCTGCTTTCTGATCTGTCTGCAGGCTTCCCCACGGCATCATTAAGGTCCCCGATGTGCACTCTTCTTTGCAGTATTCGCTCCATAAGATGCACACACTTTTCCCTCCACTTTGGGGGTGGGGGGAGTGCATCTTATGGAGCGAAGAATATGTTATTTGGAGAAGTGAACTACAGGAAGAATGTAATTATCATGTGCAGAATCCTTTCTTCCTCTATGTTCTAGAAAATACTTGTTTTTTTCGTTTGAGTTTTTGATCCCCTATCATATTCTTCCTATGAACAGGCTAGTTTCTGGTTATTCTTCCTTCTCTCTTATTGGCCCATGATCTTAAAGATTGTTTTAAGTTTCACTGAGCCAGTGGTATTATTCACAAGGGAGGAGTCCAGAATAAATGGAGCCTGACAGCTATTTTTTAGTGTATTCCCTGGTGTATAGCACAGGGTACATACACCTGGATACACTTGAATGTCTACAGAAAAACTCACACAAAAGGGGTGCCTCACATTCTGTTGTGAAATGGTATCTATTTAATTAACTAAGTTCCAAAAATACTGCATTTTATAATCTCTCAGGGCAATTTTTTCTTCCTCAAAGGAAGACAAATGAACCTTAAATGCTGCTCTCTATAATAAGGTATATGCAGGTATCTGCAGAAAGGAAATGATTATTCCAAAAGTACAGAGAAAGAGAAATTATATTTATATCTAGAGCAAGTTATACAACCTTCTAGAACTTTTAACATCAGTAATGAATTTTCTAATTCTGTTGAGAAAGGTAGATTTGTGAGACTGTATAATTCTAAATAAATCTGGTTTGATCCCTGAATCTGTTAAAGTTTATTTCTTAATTATAATCAACATAAATATGTATTCTCAGTCCTTAATATATAATAGAGACCAGTGGTATGTGGAAAGTAGCTCCATACACCATCGCTTTCATCGGCTACTAGGAACACTAGGAATCTCATAATGGGTATTTTCTGAGCACATTCACTTCATGATCTTATGCTCTTCACCTTTATGGGACCTCAGATTCTGCATGCAAAACCAAAAGGTTAGGTAAAAGTTTATTTGATGGCCTAGCTCATATATAAAATTGTATGAGTCCAAGAAATAAAAACAAAAATCATAAATGTTCTTATAAGGCCAGAAGGAGACTTTGCGATATACCACCCTGGGTCTATCTCCCTAATATTAAGCTGTGACTCTCACAACAGTTTGTCTATATTATTTTAGCTTATGTGCATTTTGGGAAACAATTATTTATATTCTTGCCTAGTTTCTTTTCCTAGATTACTGGTTAAAATTGATATAAAACATGACTTTATATAAAGCTATGCCCATGATTGGCATTCAGTACATGCCTCCACTAGATTGTTGCTGCTCACATAATGTTCTTGTGTGGCTTAAGGAAATGGGAACCATTGCTTTATTTTTAATTTCTGGTTCACCGTTCATTCCTTCCTTTGTTAAAACTTTTCTGAACACCTATTATGAGCAAAGCACTGTGTTAGATGCAGTGAGGGTTACACAGATTCCATCTTCTATCCCAAGAGATTTATAATCTCATGGTAGTATGTGGAAAACTGCAAATAAGAGAGTCACTGATGCCAGGGGTCTTGGCAATGCTTAGCAATAGCCAGTGTTCTACAAATGACAGCTGGTTTCCCCCTTGGCTACAGATAGAATGTCTAGTGTTATTTTTATTTTCATTGTTTCTAGAATCAAAGATAATTATGTGGACCACACCACCAAGAACATCCTTTAGTGATTAGTTGATGCTTCAAATGATGCAACTGCTTTATAGGTGTGTGGATTTGGTTAAAGCTGTTTGATGTAGAGCCACTGTTCCAGGGAGTCCTTAGAGATTTGGAGAATGTCCTGGGGGAGGAGCGTGTGACAGTGAGGTGCCAAAGACAAAAATGGATTGACAGAAGAGGAATTGGATAAGCTCTGCTCACACAGAACTTACAGCCTAGTGAGGAAAAAAGAAATGCCTAAGATAATTACATGATTACAAACTCCGACACATGCTGCAGATGCAGTGTTTAAATGCAGGTATGGCCTGTACTAGGACAAACTGGTGAGTCTGAGGTTTAGGCAAGATTCTGAAGAGGGAGTTTGATCAGAGTGGTGCCCTTGATGCTGCGTGGGTGTCAAGAGGAATCCTGGACTCTCATTCTAACAGAGCACTGTGAAGCCTAGTGAACAGAATGCTTCTGGACAGTTCTTTCCCTGTACTATTCTTAAAATCAGTGACCATATTCCCTGTGATTTTTTAAAGCTAACTCAATACTTTAATTATCTGCACAGATATATGTATTATATATACACACATAGGAGGGCTGTCCAGATAAAATTCAGCCATAAGTGCTTCTGTTTTTCTCATGACGTGGCTGAATACTTTCTGGAAAGCCCTCATATAGAGAAGTATTTTTCGATGACTGTACTATTCAGTATGCAACTTGCTTTGTATTATGGATGAGAGAGGGGCAGTTATTCTGAACTAGAAACCAACTCTGTAGCAGGCACTGCCCTAGGTCCTGTGCATACAACTTCAAATTAATTTTCACAATATTTCTTCAAGTAGGAACTGTTAACTCCACTTATGTTAAGTAAAATGGCTCAGCAAGATTAAGTTACTTACCCCAGATCACACAGCTAGTAAGTGATGGAGCAGACTTCGTGCAGGCATTCTGTCTCTAAATTCCTCTCTCTCAACCACTACCTGAAGAGTTCATGAAATAGAACATGTTTCTAATTAAAAGTATGCACACAAAAATGGAAACTGCTTCATGAATTTGTATTTCATCTTGACCTATATTTTTCCTGTCTCCAGACTTTCAGGACTTGAAGAAAAGGTATCAGGTGCCATAGTTTGTTGGGTTTGAAGCAACCTATAAAATGTTGTATACAAATTAAGATTAGCTAGAAATTCTAACCTCGGTTGTCAGCAACTTGAGCCATTCCTAAAACATGGCAAACCAGGACATAGAGATGAGGATATGAGCTTAGGTTTGGGAAGGGCAGCAATATAAATAGATGATCAGATATATTTTTGGGCAAAAGCCACTAGTGATGAATAAGGTATCTACCAGCTTGCACAAAACGGATCCTAATACCTTCCACTTCAACTTCCAAATTCTTCTTTGTTTCTGTTTTCACAGTGTTTCCTCAGCTTACCCTTCTCAGACTTATTTCCTGCCTTTTAATACTCTTAATGTTAATTTCATCTGTGTGTGCAATGAAAATAAATTAAGCCAGAAATGCACATTATGTATATTTATCAGTTGCTAATCCCTTCTTACCAATTTAAGATGAAAAAATTATAGACTAGAAAACAAAAAAGCAAGAAAATGTTTGTTTCTAATAGTAAGAATGCTGATGGCATAATAATTAATAATAAAAAAGACAGTGGTAATAATTCCACCTTATAGAATTGCTTGGAATGTTTTGCAAATTATATGAGGGTTGTCTGGGGAAAAAAAATCCAGCCATTTTCAGTATAATGAGAACGATTACATGACTGGATACCTGGATACTTTCCAGACAGCCTTTTATATATTTTTTTGCTTTATTTTTTAAACTAAGCCACATCCATGTTACCTTACCTTAAAAAAAAAAAAAAAAAAAAAAACCTGCATCAAGGAAAACCCCAAAGATTACCTCTTGAAATTCCACTGATGTAGTTAAGAGACTCAGGCTGCTAAATGTCCCTGGAGTTTGGGGCTTCTTGAAGCTAAGTACGTAAGATCAACTTCTGTGCATGGCCACAGCTCTAGAATGTTGTATTATAATTTGACTTATATTTTCACGCACAGTCATTTTGACAGTCTCTGTAATCAGTGCGTTTGTAGTGAAACCGTAAGTTAGATACTGAAGGGAATTCACAGGTGCATTTTCTTCGCCATCCTTCCCAGCTAATTGGAAACTGCCCTAGAACTCAAAGCCTTCCTAGCAGGGTCTCCTGAAGCCACGGGAAAGTCATCTTTGGCCAAGAAAGGTTAGTCATTTTGATTTGGGCCTAGAATAAGAATTTGGTTAGCTTAGCAGAAGCAGGAATATTTCTCAAATTTGTACCTGCTATAAAAATGGTTCCTTTTACAAACCCAGCTCTCAAGAAAAATTAGCATTTTTAAAAATGAGCAAAAGCAAATTGTCTGCAGAGTATTCAAAAGGTAATTTATAGGCAGATTTCCCAATACCGAATAACTTTAGTGAAAACAGCACTGCTTTTATTCACTGTCTTTAAACATGTTGGTTATTAATACATTTTCAAATGAATAGTTTGGAAGTCTTTATGCCCTTCTAACTATGAGTCAGTAGTACATCTCTACCTGTAAGAGGGACTTGATGTGATCATTTTACTACAATGGAAGTGTCGTTTAGAAAGCCACTAAAACATAACTTTAAAATTAACATTGTGACCCTACAAGGAACATTAAGTGAGTTGAAAAGTAATGATCTTGAAAGGGAAAGGCCTGCCTTTTTAGAGTACAAGTTAAAAAATAATCATAATAAAAAAGAAAGAAAAAGGAAACAAAAATCCACTAAGGCACTAAGGAATCATTACTTTAATGAGCTTCTGGTCTCAGAGCCACCCATTCACTTGTGTTAATGCTGTGACATATTGGATGGTGTGAACACATTGAAATATTCATTATAGTGCTTTTTATTCAACAAAGTGATGGCGTATCCCAAACTCCTCCATGAAGGTCCTCATTGGCCATTGACCTTATCATCAGAGTGACAGAGCTGCCCAGGCTACCCTCCCAGCACCTGCTGGGAGCTTCCTAGAACACTGATTGGACCATGAATTCTTTTCACACCCCCAGCACCTCAGCAGTCTCTTGAAGCGCCCATTGCCTAGGGTATCTCTCCATAGAAGACGTCATCCATAATACAAAGAAAAAGGTCACTATTGTTGAAATTGGTCTTTCTCAGCCTACAAGGCTTACAAGGGCCACCATGAATTGGTCCCCATGTATTAGAGAAGATTACTTCTTGCCATTTCTTTTCTACCTCTTCCCTCTGGCCCAGAGGAGCCTTAAATGTGAGTATGCATCACAAATACCCTGGGATATCAATTAAACTCAGATTACTGGGTCTCACCCTCAGAGCTTTAGAGTCAGTAGGAATGAGGATGAGGCTCCAGAGTTTACATTCTACCAGGTCACCGATGAGGTATGTGATGCTGATCCATGGACCACACATTGAAAACCACCAGTGAAGTCTGTTTCTAGAAAATGCCATTCTTCCCTCAGTCACCTGGAAAGTTGACACCAAGGCCCTGCTCACAGACACCCCAATTCCCTCAATCACCTGGAAAGTTGGTGCCAAGGCCCTGCTCACAGACATCCCATCTAAGCTGTGGCTAATTCTTAATTGGCTATTATGCTTTGCCCTCCTAAAACCACTAGTTCCATTGGCTTCTTTATCATCAGTCATCTTGCACGGTATTTGTTCAGCTTCCTTGTTACCTGTTTATTCACCTGTACTGGGCACTCTTTCAAGGGCAGAGATGGTGTCACATTCTTCTTTGTAATGTTAGGGTCATGTGTTCCGCTTGATACATGGTAGCTACTAAATAAGTGCTGCTTAAGTGAATGAACAGCCAAACATGTATGTACCCCGTGCCCTTCGTTTAGCTGTTGTTCACTGACTCTGATAGTAAGTCCTGGCCTGATTTTCAAGATGCTGCACTAGTCATTCTTAAGTCACAAAACCTTCTCTAACTTATTAGAATAACACACTCCTTCCTCTAGGCACTTATTGTTCATAAATTTTGTGTTTTTCCCCTCCATTTAACTGTATTTTTTTAAAGAGCTGCAACTGTATTTTATCGATGTCAGTGCCTCCGGAACCTACTAAAGTAGCTGAAACTTCAGAGACTCTGGAAAGTGTGTGTGGAGTGAGGAAATGCTGAGTGAGCATGCTCCAGGCACTGGGAAGTTAGCAGAATTCATCTTGGTGTCCCCAGCTCCCCACACCCTTCCTGAGACCCTTTAGAAGTATCTCTCAGAATTCCAACTTTTACCTCTTCCGCAGGCCATACGAGAATACAGTTAGAAAGCCACCTCCGTAGCTCAAGCAACATATGAGGAAACCTGAACTAAGCAATAGTACAAGAGCTAGGTGGGCAGGCCAATTGGAAAAGGAGTCATGGAGGAGGCGACACCTAAATTCACTAGTTTAGAGTATTGAACCTCAGGCTCCAGGGTAAAGGTGTCCTGTGTGTGAATCTTAGCTTTTCTACTGATCTTGCCATTTAGCTTTCTAAACCCTGGGTTCCTTATTTGTAAAATGGGAATAAAAAAAAAGGTGATAGGTGTTAAATGAAATGAGACATAAAAATAAGTAGTGCTGTGCTTGGATTATGGATAGTTTGCAAGATACAGAGCTCTGTGGGATAACTGTGATAAGCTGCCAGTGCTTAGTGGAGTCAGGCTGGGTTAGAGACATAAATGGTATGTGATTTTGTTCTTTATCCACAAAGAATTTACAGAATATGGAAGTAGGAGAAGCTGCCACTCCTGAAGAAGCCTTTGTCTGTACGTTGTCTAGTATTCATTACTAAAGAAGCAATCCAGTGCAGGCTTGAATGTGATTGGAGTTTAGAGAAAGAAGTGACTGGAATGAAGTGCTTGGGCAATGCTCACACTCCATAGTCGTTGGGGAGCAGGCAGTTAAAAGTTAGTTGAAATAGTGGAGATAAAAAGAAGCTTGCGGGAGGGATGCCGGGATAACTCACCAGGTTGAGCTCTTT
Source organism: Craseonycteris thonglongyai (assembly GCA_004027555.1). Taxonomy (NCBI): domain Eukaryota; kingdom Metazoa; phylum Chordata; class Mammalia; order Chiroptera; family Craseonycteridae; genus Craseonycteris; species Craseonycteris thonglongyai. The sequence continues at coordinate 22,333 of PVKE010002614.1, read as the reverse complement.
CCCTGAAACCTTAAGGTCCGGGGATTGAATCCCAGTCCTGGCCCGTGTAAACCCGTAGGCTGAACTACGTTGCAAATGCAAACTACTGAGCCCTGTGGTGAAGGTTCTCACCTCCATGCGGGAGGGCCCCAATTGGGTTCCTGCCCTGCGTGGCCCCACATCCATCTGTGTGGAATGAAACCATGTCGCAACTAATGATGTACAGCTATAGAGACTGCTTTAGCCCCTCCCCACTTCTCTCTCTCTCTCTCTCTCTCTCTCTCTCTCTCTCTCTCACCTTCTCTCAAACAATTAAAAACAAAAGAACTTGTGGAACATTACAGCCAAATTGCTATTGGCTTTTAACTTTTAAGAATATAACAGTATAAACTCAATTAGAAGACTTGGGCTAAAATAATAATAGAGTTATTTGAACTAAATGCACACACAGTAACCCCATGTACAGAATGGCACAGGGGAAGCCTAGATGGCTCAGTGGGTTAAGCACTCACTTTGCAGCTCTGGGGACCAAGGATCGAATCCCGGCCCCGGCCCCGGCCCGTGTGGAACCATATGCTGAACTGGGAGCTCCCCTAGTTCAGTTCTCTCTCTGTCTCTGTATCTCTCTCTCTCTCTCTCTCTGTCAAAAATAAAAAAATAAAAATATATATATTTTAAAAAAAGAATGGCACAGAAGTTCTAATGGGCTTCTTCTATAGGCACAAAAATCCAAGTCAGACTATGTGTGCTTTTATAATCTGCTGATGGTACTGCCAATGTAGAGATTTCCTAAGTAACTCGGTTTGGACAAAAATAATAGTAGTTAACACATAACATTGTTGACTGTGTATGAGGCCCAGTTCTAAGGACGTTGACATTTAGTAAGCCATGCAGTCCTCAGAACGACAGCATCTGGTAGGGACTGTGACAATTCTTCATTTATGGATGAAGTAACTGAGGCACAGAGAGGTTGAGACATTCATTAGGTTCCACATGCAGCCAAGACAATACAGCTTCACTGTCCTTGCTCTCGGGCTGAATGTCACTGGCAATTCTAGATTCAATTTCCAATTTGAAAGGCTGTGCCCACAGCCCGGCCAGCACAACCAGGGTGAGCCAGGTGTGGCGGGACCCAGGCTGTATTTGTCTGGAGCAGCACGAGGCTCAGTTCTGCCAATGAGTAGTGACAGAGCATCAGTGAATTTTCTCTGTGCTGAGTATTTATGGCCACCCTCCTTGGGGTCTCACACATTCCAAATGCCAGTCCCATCTTCTTATTTGCTCAGACAAGCAGATGTGTCACTTGCAACGATCTTTTAATTGTTTCTTTTCCTCTGGCTTCTTTCCAGGGCTTTGTAGCAAATGTTAAATGCTGTTTGAAAAATGTTTTCTTCTTGTGGAATAGGTTAGCATGTCTGTTGGTTAACTGTTGCTTTTTGAACTTCCCACTTTGTAACTGGCAGCTTATGGTTAAGGATAATTTGAACTCTGACCCATAGTTCCATGTAGTTTTGTAGCCTGTCATCAAATTTCTGTTGACTATTTTTCTGTGAAAATGGAAAGCTTCCTGGCTTAGCCATATCTCTTCATGGTTAGGTTAAAAACATTCTGTGATGTGTTGGAGACCTGGAAATTCTCTTATGTTACAAACATTTTTGTTTCTTCTTTGAAACATAGTTTCTATATAATACATCAATTACCTATTTTCCTTAGAGACAGGGAAGCTCAAATCAGGAACTAGAAGGTGAAGGCAATGGCATGTATTGAAATACCTAATGTGTGCCAAGCTGTGGCCTAAGTGTGTTCCTGACTATGGATCAAGGTCATGTTCCTCCCACCTGTCCAGTGGTGACACTCCTGACTGAGGGCCTGTGTCCTAACACCTGTAAGAGGGCATGTGGCTCTGACTTGGGGATTTGTCTCAGATACCAATGGGGCTCCTGGCTACAATCTTACGCTACACTGTTGGGAAGAGTTTCCAGCCAACGAGCTGCTGCCTTACCCCCCACCCACCCCCACACACACCAACACCCACCATCCTAGTTACCCAGACATTCCAAGCAGCATTTCTGAAAAAAGAGGGAAATAAAAAGATGATGAGGAAGAAGAGATCAAAATGTCACCCCAATGATAAAAGTCATGTCACCCCAAACTGCTGTGTATAAATGGAAATGGGAGAGCTTGCTCTGGTAGGCAGAGACAAAATCTGAAACCCCATAGAAACTGCTTTAGGAGGAAGAAGTATCAACCTCCCCATCTCTTTTTAATATAATTTTTTTGTTTTCATGGCTTCTTGTTGTTTTTTTGCTTTCTTAGTGATGGAAAGTCAAAAATCTTCTATAGCTTGATGCAGTTTCATATTGTATATACCTGTGTAACCACTACCTAGATTTAGCATGTTTCCAACATCCCAGGAAGCTCTCTCATAAGAAACGGCCTAATTTGATCTCCGTCATGGTACATTGAGTTTGAACAGGCCCTTTGATATGTGATGATCTGGAGGGACCAAGTAACATTTGTGCATCTTGTAAGATACTCATGTGCACGTGCAGGGGGCGTGGTTAGGGAGGAGAGAAAGAGAGAGAGAAGGCTGAGCCATTTTGCCTTTCAAATTTACCAAGCCGATTAGGACCCTCGAGGCTCCCCAGGAATAAATGAGGAATGCCTCGGGTTGACCAGATGTGTTATGCTGATAGCACACCCTTCAAAAGGAAGGAAATATCAAGAGTGGAAACGAAGACTTCCCTCCTTTTGCATTAGGTAGGTGAATCGCTGGAGGGTAGAGAATGGTATAACAATATTCACAAAATATCATAGGATTAATATGACATCTTCCAGGAGTGTCAATTTTACTCAACAAGTTGGGGGAAATATTTTAATAGTAGCGCAAATACAGAGATATTTATGGAAGGGGATATAAAATTCACATGCATTTTTAAACCAAAACGTAACACTTTCAAGCTCTTTCAGGTTTGCTTTGGGCTGCTTTGGACTAAGCCCCGAATCCCCAGGCATATGTGTTCATTCCTCTGTGCCTATGGTAACTTCAGTGGAGAGTCTGGAAGCGCTCCTAGGACACCGAGCACATCACATAAGACCTTCATTAAAGAACCAGCACACACTTGGCAATGTTAGTAGATTGGAAAGGAAGGAAGAGTGGAATTCCAAATCAGAGAGAGATAGTCATCAGAGAGGCACATGGCTGACTGGGGAGACACACAGCACAACACTGAAGGGGTAGACTAACCAAAGGGCAGGGCAGAGGAAAGGCGGGAGGGAGCCTATAGACAGAGTGACTAAGCTAACAAGGGACATAAGGAACGACGGTCTGTTCTGGAGCAGACACATGCATCCTTGTTCATCTCCTGTTTCTATAGTCCAGGGAACCATGCCACACAGCCCTGCCCAACTCTGTTAAGGACACTCTTTCAGTGAGGTATACCTACCAAGGAGAGGCAGAACTCATTCTAGGTCCCTGGCAGGATATGCATGCCTGATCAGTTATATATGATCACTCCATGGGTGGCGTGGCGTGGCATAGCATAGAATGGTGTGGGGTGGTGTCGAATGGAGTGGAATCAGGATCCTATCAAGCAGGCTTTGTTGCCAGAGGTCAAAACTCAAGTAGCAGTGGAGTCTAGGCAGATTTTACAAAGGTGTCTTGCTGCCAGGTGTTAATGATTGCAAATACAGGGGATTGTAGTAAACTTCAGGGTGGGCACTTGTTGAAAGACTCACACTGAAAAACAAACAGGCTGGTGGGCTGGCTAATTTTCTGCTGAATTTTCTGCTGAATTTTGTTTGCAGGATTTCAGTTTTATAACCCTCTCACCTCTGACAGACCTTTCTCCCTATAACCTCAACCTACAGTTGTCTCGTGTAATCCCTGTAATATTCCCATGGAAGATTGCTATTATTCACATTTTCCAAGAGGGAAATCAAAGCCCAAACATTACGGTAATTTTTTTAAGGACACAAAACCAGTAAAATTTAAGACCAAATGTCTTTTTTGTTTGTTTGTTTTATTTCAGAATTTTTTATTGTGACATCCACTTCAGAGTTTCCCAAACCTCTGAAGACTGTTCACTGTAGACCACAGAGATGTGGAAAGCCATGATCCTCCACAGAAATATGGTTTGCAGAATATTTATTCGTAGGGTGATTATCAAACATAATAGTGCTATTTAACAAAATACAGTGACCACTTTGCTATTTTAAATAGCATGTTTCAAAATAAACAATAACGGCAAAGCTGGAACTCTTGAAAGTCAAGAGACAAAATGGTTATTGATTTAGAAAACTATAATTGCTTTAACAGCAGAAACATTTTAAAATGAAACTTAAAAAGAAACTGTCAATTGATGTGGTCAAAGACTCCGTTAATAGATATTGGACAGCTTTTTCACAATATCTTGGTGACATCACTTGACATAGTGAATTTTGATTCGTTTTGTACACATACTGTGGCATGTGTACAAAATCCAAGAAAACATTGAAAGGAAAAAGCTAGCAATTGATGGAGGTGAGTGGCTTCTCTAGGTGATTGTTCATAGCCTTCCTTCATTATCAGCAGTGGTTTTTACAGCACTGGCTTTTTAATTCTTGTTCTCATTTTATTTGTAAGAGAGCTGGATCATGAATGTTGAGATCCCCCAGCAAGTGGACAGTTTACAAAATGCCTGGGAAAGTGGAATTAGATGCTGAGCCTGGTCTGGCTGATTTTGCATATTTCCTTTATTTCGAAATTAGAGGCCTACCATTATTCAGCATTTTTTTTTTCCTGACCTGTTTTTCCCACTGTTTTATTGGACAGACATGGATTTCATTAGTTAAGGAAATGAGTATCGGCTCCATTCCCTCTTGATTCCATGCTTTTGGAATAACTCAGCCACAGAGGCCTCGGTAATGACTGCAAAACACCCACAAAAAAATGACCTCCCTTGCATGTGGGGTCACAGAGGAACCAGCGTTGTGCCATCACACTTGTGAACAATTGTGTTGTTAACGATGGGGTATTAAGCCAGTAGACTTATTCATCAAGGCAAAATACAGCAGAGGACATTTTCAAGTGTGTGCAGCGAATTGCATACACAGCGCACATTATTGTCATCAAAGCGGCGCTGAGGGAATTTAGTGAAAACTGTTCAGAGGCACCCCATAATAGTTGCCTGTAATTGTTTCAAAATTGGTTTTCTGGGGTTTAGAGCTCAGTTTTTATTATTGTTGTTATTTATTAACCTCATTCTATGACTGTCACCACTGATCCTGGTTTGGCAAACACTTTCAGAACAGGAACACTCTACGCTTGTGTCTCATCAAATCGTTTCAGTACAGTACCTCCCCTGTATGTGAATTGAACCTTCATATACTTTTCAGCTATGAATGGACTTTCTTCAGTGTGGCATAGAATCATAGGTCCATGAAGAGAAAATGTTTGACAATAAATAGACAATTTTGTGCTATCTCCTTTTTCAAAGTTCTGTCCTTGTGTTTTGTTTTGTTTTTTGTAAATCCCTCTGTCCTTGGTTCTGAAAAGATGAAGAAACAAATGGTATGTATTTTGACAATTCTTGCAGAAGCATATAAGGAACTCAGTTATTTATCCTGATTTATTGAGAGTAGTGTAAAGAGCAGGGCAAAGAAGCAGATTTTATTTCCAGTAATACATTAGTGCATAAGGATTTTCCATTTTTAATGAGACAGGTAACAAAGTAGCTTCCAGTTCAACATCCCACTATACTCATTAATATATATATCACAAATATGAACAACTTCTAAGCTCTATATTTAATAAGAGAGGGTGATTAACCTTTAAATGCATTAATTCTATTTTATGTTTAAAAAGCTTGCCATTTAACCGTTATTTTCAAAATTCGGTCTTTGTTTCTTTAAATATGTGTTATGTCTTTATAGGAACGCACTGGGGTTCTGTATTTTTGTCTTGTGCTTCTATCCCATTCCTCCTTACTAAAGATTAAGCCTTACTGGCTGGACTAATCAACATACTGCTTCCTCTGCTCTGCTCCCCAGGCTGGGTCCTCAGGATAGTGAGTTTCACAGCATCTCAGCCTCATGTCTCTGCCCAGCGTGGACACTAATAGAATAGATTAGAGGTAATGAAAACATTACTCAGCTGGTTTGTTGGTGCTGGTTGTGAATAAACCAGTGGCAAAAGTAGCAGGGGAATAACAATGTTCAGAAACTCTCAGGCTACCACACTATTCAGTCATTTCTCATCCTTTTTTTTTTTTTTTTTTTTTTTTTTTTTTTTTTTTTTTTTTTTTTTTTTTTTTTTTTTTTTTTTTTGTGGTTATTCTTGTTCCAGTTCCTCTCCAGATTGGGAAGGAGCTAATTATATCAGAAGTTATCTCACCTCTATTTCTTCTTCATTTACAGGTTGCTTTTTTTTTTATTGTAATATCTCTAGAATGGGGAAGGGCCCCAATCCTAAAATGGCCCAGGAACGGGACGTGTTCAGTATAGCCTCAGAGGGTACTTCTTCCATTTAATCAAATTCCAGTTGAATTCTTGGCTCCGCCCATCTCCTGGTGGGCAAAAGTCTTTTCTTTATATTGTGCCTTTCATCCCAGGGTGTTTGATGTTTTGTATGTTTCTCTAAGTCCCCTGACTATATTCATCTTCTTGGCTACTGTAACAAAATATCACAGATTAAGTTAACAGATATTTCTTTCTCACAGTTTTAGAAGCTGGAAAATCCAAAATCAAAGTGCTGGTAATTTGGTTCTTGGTGAGGACTCTCTTTCTGTTTTACCGAGGCCTGTCTTCTCTCTGTGTCCTCATTTGGCAGATAAAAACCAATCTTTCTCTTCCTCTTCTTCTAAAGCCACTGATTGCACTCCCAGGGTCTTAGCTTCATGCTCTTACATAATCCTAAATACCAAAGACCTATCTCCAAATACCATCGCATTGGAGGTCACAGCTTTAACATATGAATTGGGGGGGAGGAGGGAGACACACTCAGTCTGCACACCAACTTTCTGTGTGTGTGTGTGTGTGTGTGTATGCGCGCGCGTGCGCGTGCGTGTGCATATTAACTAATCTTGATTTCTTGACCCTCCACCTTCTTAATATCACTTACTATTTTTACCGGAACAGGAATGGCCCTTTTTATAGTGTAAATATTTTTGCAAGGAAATTTTTATCAGCACTATAAGTTGAAGATTATTATGATTTGCCATAAATAAAAGGTGAATTCATAAATATAAAACTTTGAGGGGGAAAGGCACAAACCCTTTTCTGGCTCTCATGTGCCACATTTGGGGAACACTAGTGAAGAAATAAGACATGTGCCAGTTCCGAATTCAAGCTCCGCAGGTGTCTCAGATGTTCCATTACTGATAGATCTTGACAGTTGATTCAAGCCATGTGTTTTCTGTGTAACTATACTAATGACCTTAATCTGGTTTATAACATATCTAGAGTAGGGGAAATGAGGGGAAAATATATGGCTTATATTAATTCCATCAGTTCTTCCTGAACCCAGATTTAGAGTTGTAATATGTATTTGTTTCTTGATGAGAGCTGTACTGGCTACTGCCTTGTTAACTTTAATTAGTGGAACTGTGATCATTTAGGCTATTAACAGAAACTAGTCATGTGTTTTCAAAGAAACTGGTATAAATTAGAATCTTTCATTAAAGACCAATCAGCCATTTTCACATTTCAAAATTTGATGCCATTGCTTTCTTGATGGGGTAGCAAACTGACCAGAAAATTCATCTAATCCATTTCTAAGGGTGCGAGTCAAGAAAATAAAAATTTATCTATATTATTGGCTTAAAATATTTATATTAGCAATTCTGGCATAACTAGTTCCAGAGTATGATTATGAACTGAATTTGCCGTTGTTGCTTGAAAGTTAGGTATAGAGAAGCAACCACAGTGGTAGTAGCCTCGCCTCATTACTGGTGGTCAGATCTCTGATGTTTGTTTGCAAAGATTTAGAAAGAATCAAAGAAGTATTTGCCTAAGAAAGAATTAAAGAGGCATCTAGCTGTATGTGAAACGGAATATCTTGCTTTTCTAAGAGCAAGATAAAGCACTTAAAGTAGAATGAGAAAAACTTAGGATTTTTTATTTTTTTTTAATGGACTCAGAACAGTTTTCTTAGGAAAGCCCAAAAGTGACCCATCACTGGAGTGATAGACAGGAAATTCAGTGACTTCCTGGAAGTCTCTGGATGTTTAACTACATAAAAAAGCCGTGTGTTTGGTTGCCAGAAGCTAGAAATAATAGTAGACTGATGTCCTAAATTGATCTGCTACTTAGAAACACTGTTCTTGGGCAATAGTTATTACACTTTACACAGCCTCAGTTTTTTCATCTATCAAATGGGTTTAATGATGACAATTGTTTCACTGATCTTACGTGGTTGCTGGGAAGGTCCGGAGAGATACTCTGTGTGATTGTTTTGAATACTGTAAGCTGTTCATCTATATATTACTTAAAGCCTGGTTATTGGCTCTCCTTTCTTTTCTCATTCCTGAGGGAGCTAGTATAATGGTCGTCTGGCAAAACCCAGGCAATGAAAAGACCCAGGTGCTGTTTTCGTGGCCACTGAGCTATAGTAATAAAACAGTATCAAGAAAGTAAGAGGTAGTGCATAGCCCCAGTCCAGCTGTACTCGTGTGGCTAGATCTTAGTGATGCATTTTGCACATTTTTATCACTTCTGCTTTATGCGTCTGCCTTCAAAGGTCAGCATTTCATCTATTAATATATAGGGGAAGGCAATGTGAATTATAATGGACAGTTTTCCTATATTATAGTTATTTTGAAAAAAAAGATTTATGAATATTTTTATGTTTAAAAATCTGTTGTTGTTTTTTTTAATAATCTATATACCTCAAAATGTGACACATAGATGCATGTGTTGAGTATGTAACCAAATGTCAAAAAATGTTTAGGGCATAGAACTCTCAATTTCAAAAAAATTCAGAAATTTCTGGACACATGCCCTTCTTTATCTGCAGTGATCTTGGGAAGAAATTTCTAGGAGACTTTCTGATGCACACACATACAGACATATACATGATGGCTGGATATTTTCCAAATAGTGTGTGTGTATGTATATATATGTATGTGTGTGTATACATGTGTATAAATACTTTTCCCTGAGTAAAATCAATCAACATCCAATGGTGTGTATCATTTTGTCATCAGAACATTTTTTGGCAATGCTCTATGTAATTCATATATATATATATGTGTGTGTGTGTGTGTATGTTTGTATATGTATACACACACACAATATATATATATTTTTGCTCCGTAAGATGCACCTGACCTGCCTGGACCCACTCTCCTTCCGTGCAGTCCCGGCTTTCTGATCTGGCTGCAGGCTTCCCCACGGCATCATTAAGGTCCTCAGCATGCACTCTTCTTTGCAGTATTCACTCCATAAGACACACACACTTTTCCCTCCACTTTTGGTGGGGGAAAAAGTGTGTCTTATGGAGTGAAAAATACGGTATATGAAATGTAGGTATATTATATAATTTATCTCTCCCTTACATATCCACATAAGATTTAATGCAACTGACAAAATGAACACACACAACAAAAGATACTAATATCAAAAAAATGTTTCAGGACAAGCCAACTCTTAATAAAACTGAAAAATGAAAACTGGGGGCTAGAAGAACCTCAGCTTTGGCATTATGCTTTCATGACAGTTGGTTCTCTATTGTTGGTAGAGAAAGTGCTAGTTACTTTAACATGTATTCTTACATTTTATTCTGACACTATCCTCATGAGAAGGATTTCACTCTTTTTTGTGGGTGATGAGACATTTTTATAGAGGCCAAATGAGTTGCCTTGTTTCTCAGCTAAAAAGGTGGCAAAATTCTAAATGAAATACAGTGCTAATTCCAATGCTTATTTGACACACGCACTAGTACACAGTATCTGATTATAATTAACTGATTCATTATTTGCCTTCTTCACTCCTCAGCTAATACCTGCCTCTTACAACCATGATTTCCATATGTAGCTTTATGTTTTAGAAATTGAGATATTAGTAAATTCTAAGGTTTTGCCTGAACATATAATGCTAAGTAGTATTAGCTGGAGAATATTTAGAACTCTTATAATTTAAAAAAAACAACTCTTTATAGTACCTTATAGTGTGAGGGATGCTATATACATAGTGACAGAATGATTATTAGAATATTTATTGTAAATAAAGATAACTATCCCAGGCTCTGCTTGCTGATTCTTCAGGAATCAAGTGACTGAAGGGCAGATCAGGAATCAAGTGACTGAAGGGCAGAGTAATACCAGACGGGAAAAGGATAGGTATGGGCACCAGGACTTCTTTTAAAATACTTACCAACGGCTTAATAAGAACAAAGACAAACCCTTAAAATTAGCGGGCAAGCTCCTCACTGTGACTACCATTAAAACCAGGTGGATTGCACAGGGCGCTAGGGCAGGCAGGGATGGGATAGAGAAGTTGACTGCAATATCGCCTTCCATATTGACATAGGCCTCCTTCAGTTTCCACAGAGGATCATTTGTAGATTGTTCCCTTTAGTTGAGTCCCACTGCCTTGGAATTTATACCAGCCAGATTTTACCCATCTGGAAATGTGACCGAGAAGGAAGGGAGACCACACATGGAGATTTACCTCATGCATACACAGCTCTATTTTTATTATATATTAGTCAATGGAAATTAATGGCTAATTATCCAAACATTTCTCTGATAATATTTCAAGCTCTCTTGTAGCAGATGTGGCCTACACTATATTTGGAAGAGAGTGGATGGTGTTATCTTTCTTGATGGGGGAGTGCTTGCATAGGGCTTTAAATATTTTATTTTAGAAAGAAAAATGGCTATCATTCTTTTGCAACATTTGTTAAATATGCATACTGACCAGAGTAATTATGCACTGACTGTATTAGCAAACATATAACTGTCAACTTTTAAAAAGTTGGGAAATGAAATTAAACAGGGTGTGGATAATGTATTCAGTTATATAGACATATAGATTGTTTAAATAACCATCACCACGCTGTCTTTGCAGTCATCGGCAATGACAAGCTTCTCTTATTTGGACACTGTCATGCTGAATTATTCCTTTTTATTGTGTTAGATGTCTGTCCTTCAGTGTCTGAACATTGCTGTTTCATTTCCCCTTTATGAATGCTAATAATATACTGGATAGGGCACTGGCTATTTTTAGTAATTTAGCATTTCTTTATATTTATACGATGAACAAACTGGAGAGATTTTAGCTCTGATTAAAACAGATCATTTTCTCTCTTAAAAAAAAGAATAATGTGGAACTGATACACAGTGAGGACAAAAGGAATTTGATGGGCACAGTGTCAAAGCTTAAGCATGTCAATAATTATTTGTGTATTAGTGCCAAGTTTTTAATGAGGAGTAGTCACTTGTGTATAATCATGATCAATGACAAGCAGTGAAAATATCTTCATGAAGTGACAAACTGGGGGGGAAATGAAGCAATATAGCATCGCCTACAGTTCCTTAGCTGCTAGCATGCCTGATATGCATGAGGAGAGTTCGTAGGAAACAACTGAAAATGCTGGAAGGATGTTGTTGTGGTTGTGGAGAGACAGGTGTTCACACGAGATTGTCCCCATGTATTCTAAGCTTGTCGAAGCCTTTTGAGGGAAAGGATGCTGTGTCTCACTCGCCACGCTGTCTCTCCTTTCCAGAGACCTAGATCTACATATGTATGTTCTCACTGCTTCCTCCCTTCCCACATCTGTGTTTTCCACGTCATTAGGATTTGTCACCCACTGTCCTGAGAACTGCTGCTCTGCTTTATTTAACATTCTTTCGCTTTCTAAGTGGCTGGCTCTTAACTTTTACCCATATTTTTAAGCTTGGAAGTTTGAGGGCCCCACGCTGCTTTAAATCCTTTAGAGGAGAAGTGGAGGGACTTCTGGAAGTGGTCGTCTAGAAGCGTCTGTGCAAAAGTTGAGTTTCACAGTGACCCAGACACCTGCTTCAGGCTCAACAATGCCTGATGTCAAGTGTAAGCTTGGGAGCCATGGGGCAGAGGCCCAGACACTAGTTCTCTTAAGTAGATTCTACACTAAATGGTTTGTTCGCTGTCATTGCCAACTTCACTTCCCTGCATCTAATAGCCTCAGAACTAGGACGATGCAAACTAATGCAGTCCTGTGGTGCTTATAGGCGATGGGATGAGCTTTTATTTACTGTTGAGCACGCTGAGGCTTCGATATGGTTATGGATCTGCGTGATTGAGACAATAGCTAGAAAATGGTGTGATTGGCAATAATGTGCCAACTGAAACACAATTTATGGGTATTGCTTAAGTGTGTTTGCTTCCTTTACCTTAAAATTAGCAGTGGTGGGAGATCATTCGTTGGTTTTCTATGCTTTCTTGCTGTTTATCGAAATGCCTGTGTTTTATCGCCTTTATTGTAATTCTTTCAGTCTGCTTTTTCCGTTGTGACTTGTGTTTTGTGGCACTGCAAATCAGTGACGCATACATTGTGGGGCTCTAAGGGAGGCTTTTTTCACTCCACTTCTTTGGGCATCTTCACAGTGAACTCTTTCTGGTATGAATATTCACTGAGTTGGGAACAACCGCACCAAACGCAAAGTGGCTGCTCGGAGCAGATTTTGAGTAGGCCCGATCCACTGAGCTGAAGTCTGGAGACTTGCTGACATTTTGAAAATAGTTTTTAGAAGAAAATGTCAGTTGATGGGCGCTTTACATCCTGCAAGAGTCACTTGTGCAGCTGATGCTAACTAAGCCGATTCTCACAAAGCCGTGTGAGGATGGATGACCACTGCGCTTTTGAAAGAACTAAATATACCCACATAGATTTTCAACATTCACGAGGGCTTGGCATTGCGGGGCTTCCATACGGGCCCTCGTGGACTGACACCTCTGTGGAACAATGCAGTGCCCCCACGCTGCTGCTATTTTTATCAAGGCGCCATCAAGGCTGCAGCGTCATTACATATTCCAACTTGGGACGGGTGGCGGGCGCTGCCACCCTCCTGTGATCACTCATCAAGGCAGCTGGGCTGTATTCACATTGAAATGAAGGGACTTTTAAAACCCGAGCAGCTGTATTATTCATCCTTAAAATAAAAGCTTAGTTTCCCCAAATGCTTGTGACGTAAACATCTCATTAAATATTTTTAATTTTGGAAAAAAAGAAATGTTTCGATGGCGTTCGCGTGGGAGCTTATGGAAGGCTCTTTTTCTTCTTTCTCTGCAGTGGAGCGTGCTCTTTCTTCTAGCATGTGTCTGAGAAGTGAGGTGCTCTGCAGCAGGTGGCCAGAGATCTGGGGACATGGAGTGCACCTTCCAGGTGTTTCATCAGGCCAACAGTAGTCCTCAGAAGTCTCTTGTTGGGACTTCTGAACCTTGGGGCTTTATTCTGGCCCCTCTTCATTTTCTTTGTTTCCAGTAGGCTAAACCTGAGAAGGGCAGAACGTTTCCTTTCTCTAGGATTCTCATTTCGGTTTTCTCATTGTATTGGGTAGTGTTATGGGCTGGCCATGTTTTTCTAAACAGTTAACATTCGCAGGATGGTGCCTCAAATGCCATAGACCCAGTGAATAGTGGGATCCATGAGGACCTCATCTCTGTACCTCTTTGTGAGGAAATTGCTTATGAGTCCCCACCCACCCAACTATATGCTGCTAATGTTTGTTTGTTTGTTTGTTTGTTTTAAGATTCATTTTATCGTTTTTGATGGAGAGATGGAGACAGATAGAAGGGAGAGAGCTCAGAGCAGTCTCCATAGTTGTATGTCATCAGTTTTTGACGTAGTTTCATTTCGCACAGGTAGGCGGGGGCCACACAGGGTGGAAACTGGGCCTAGGGCCTCCTGCATAGGAAGCACACCCCAGTTCAGCATATGGGTCCACACGGGCCAGGACCGGGATTCGATCCTCAGACCCGGGGGCTGCAAATGGAGTGCTTAACCTGCTGAGCCCTCCCGGCTTCCCCTATATGCTGCTAATTAAATGAAGATGGCACAGATGACATTTGCTCAGTCACTCATTAGGAAAGCATTGCCACTTGAGGTATGTCTCAGTTTCCCAGTGCTGCTATAGCGAATTGTCACAAGCTTAGTGGGTTTAAATAATACAAATTTATTCTCTCACAATTCTGGAGGTTAGAAGGCCAGAATGGGCCAAAATTGGAGTTCCAACAGGACTGTTTCCTTCTGGAGGCTCCAGGGGAGAATCTGTCCCTTACCTCTTCAAATTCTAGGTGCTGTGGCATTCTTTGCTTCTTGGCCACATATTTCCCATCACCGCTTTTGCCACATAAGCTTCATTTCTTTAGAATCCCTCTCTGCCTTTCTCTTATAAGGGTCCGTGTGACATTGAACTCATCTTGATTACCCATGATACTCTGCGCATCTCAAGATTCTCAATCAAACTGGCACAGTCCCATTTACCATGGGAGGTGCTGTATTCACAGTCCAGAGGATGCAGACATGGACTTCCTTGAAGGCCATTCATCAGCCTACCTTAGGATATAAACTTTGGAGGGAACTGGATGTGAATTCTAATGTTGTGAATTGCTACTCACACATCTTTGGGAAAGTTACTAACCCTTTCTTTTTCATCCATAAAGTGGAGATCATTGTGCCAACTTCACAGATAATGTACAAAAAGCAACAGATACTGCATACTAGGCATTCCACGAATTTATTTCTTATGCAACCTCTACCAAGTAAACATAGAAGAAATGGAACATTTCAAAGGGACAAGCAGGCCAAGTAATTTGGTCAGTAGAAATTGCTACTCTCTCATTTGCGTTCCTTTATTGAAGTTCATAGATGGAGAGGTATTAATGCACGTAGGAGGTTTAAGACATTCTCATTTTATTAGTACTGTTATGAACCAGGGCATTTTCTCACCACACCTGCCAATAGTGGGTCAAGTACACTAGTCATTTTTGACAGATTCTTTCTGTCACCCAGCTGCCTCATGTCACAGGATGCCAGTGAGACTGAAAATCCTGACTGATTCTGCCCCTGTTGAGAACAATAGCTATTTGAATTTGATTTGCTCATCTTCTGGGAAGACAGTCAAAGTTCCTCTTCAGTGCGGCTCAGTTGACAATGGGCACCCCTTGTACTCTTTACAGCTTGTTCACCTATTATGATGATGATGTCATTATTCACATTATCGCTCTCATTATTATTATTATTATCTGGTGACCTCTGTCTTGGGGTGGTACTCCCTGTGACAGATGGGAGCTTCCTTTATTGGATGGCTTTATGCTACACTCTTCCCCTGCCATTCTGGGTTTATGTTGAGATGGGCTGCTTTTTGAACAAAGGCAGCCCGATCACAATTTGTCAGTGCACTTGGTAGCTATGTACCACCAAAGCTCTCTGCCAGTCCTTCTGGGACCCAATTATGTATGGAGCTGCCAATTTGGGCTAACATGTCCTGTTATGAATGCCACAATTACCATAAAAGCTTTGCTATCTTGAATGGTAAGGCAACTGAGGTTCTGGTTGGTCAAAAATTTCATTAACTGCAAGTTAATTCATATTGCCTCAGGTGGTCTCTTGATGCCCCAAGTGGGTTGATGAGATGCCTGGAGAAAATTCTATTTCAATATTCTTTTCTATCCAGCCTTGGGAGATCTGTTGATAACTTTAGTTCTGTGGTTTCTGCATCATAGAGGTTTGATGTTAGCAGCTTGGATAGAGCCTTTATTCTCAGTCCACTATGGACGTGGTTTATCAATTAGCTTGGGGAACAGAAATGACATGAAAAACTTAAGCTCTCCCTGTAAAGTGCTTATAATTGAATGGGGGGAACAATCCAAATAAAATTTATATTTACCAATGCAGATGACAGAGAAATGAACACCAATCGAGTCCCGCTTGCCTGTCTTAAGCCTGGAATGCCATTCTGGTGAAGTGACTCCTTTATTCCCCGATATCCTCTTTGTCACACTGATTTTAAATCAAATCTCTCCTTTCTGCTTTTAAGATACCTCAAAAGAACACTGACAAGGAAGGAAACCAATTCAAACTAATAGAATTTAAAGTTTTTTTTTAAAGGCTCACCCAAGAAATAGATGAACAGAAAAATAGAAGTCATGATTTGACATAAAATACAGGGTATTATTTTTAGGACACTAGATGGTACTTTTGTGGCATTGTAAGGGCTGGAGGAACACATTTTCAGCAACAGATCGTTTAAAATTTTAACTTAGTATTGACTTGATAGGTTCCTACGTATAACACTTGTATTTCAAATATAGAGCATATTTACAGACATACCTTTTCCTAAAATGTGCTTCCGCAGCTTTAGTTGTACACAGTATTATTTTTCTCCTTTTCTGTTTTATTAAAATAATCTTTGAACTCGGCATAGTGCTTAAAAGATTAGATCTTATAGGGAAACAGAACATATTGTATTTAAATATGCTAATCTCTTAGAGGAAATGAAGGATGTGAGCCTGCTCATTAAGAAATAAATTAATTCATCACCAACGCATTCATCATCAATCATCATCCAGTTGTGTCCAGTTTTCAATTAAGTTTTTCCTAACTGCTTTGTGCCTTTACCAAAAGAACTGATTATCTCCGATGATGATTTTTTGGGGGAGTATTGGGATGCTGATGGCAGTTGAGTTGGCATAAACAAGCTGAATGTCTTTTTTTATTCAAGTAGTTAAGTGGTAGCTGTTCAGTACATCCAAATATATTTTGATGACACAAAAAAATTCTTATTTTTTTAAAGATATATTTTAGTGGCCAGGTAGCCAGATGGACAGGGAATATTTTACATGAGCAAAGCTAACATTAATACCTACCCTGAACATTTAGAACACATGCCTCATTCAATCATTAGTTGATGCATCATTTGTTGAAACAGTATTTATTAAACACTTTAAGCTCCTAGTACTGTACCAGGTGCTAAATATGCAAATTGGCAAATGCAGCTGATATTATTCCTGCCCTGATGGAACTTCTAGTCTGTTTTATTTGTTTTCTTGTTCTGAGATGTATTTTTACTCATAGATAGCACACGATCAATTAGAGTGACTATGCAGTCTCTATATAGCCACTGCAATAGAAACAGTATAGTCACTATAATTGGGTTGTTCTTTTCGGTAAACACAAAGCCATGATTACTTTGCTGATGACCCTGCAGGTATACACAACCTCCTTACTCTTGGAGTCAGTAAGCATTCCATGCCAGAAGAGAACAATTTCTAACTATCTCTTTAAGATTTTCATGCAGAATGAGGCTGTATGAAAATGACTCACCGTGACGGCCACTTATCTCTAGATTCCTGTAACATGTAGATGATCACAATCTGCCACCATGCTGGTGAAATGATGCATAGCCCAACCAGTGCTCTGAAATGATGGAGTATTATTGCGGGCTCTTACAAGTTGGGCACTGAGATAATTTGGCTAGTGTTGGAAAAAGAATGTTCCACAACCCCTGTGGCTTAGCCTTCATTGAATAAATACGGCATGCTGCTGCTTTTTGTTCTCCTTGTGTATGGAAGAGCAATTAAGGTGTCAAAAAAGAAAAATCACAAAAACGTGCAGACTTTTTTTTTCCCTATGAAAATTGCCCGACTATGTTCAGTTCGCCTTAAAATTATTTTACAACATTACAGGATGTTGTTATCTTGAAATATTAGATAACTTGTGGTTGGTATTATGCTTCTTAATGTGGTTTCATGACTTCTGGGTCCATTAAGAATCCCACAGTGGGTTTATGGATTTCTTTAAAAATGCCATTGGGCTACCAGTGTTTACATAGACAGCTTGATATATTATTTTATTTTGATTTTGATAGTTTAAATGAATCATTCTTAAAATGTAAACATTCATAGATTTTAGTTAAGAGAAAGAATTGTGAATATGGCCACACCGCTGCAATTCTTGTTTTCTAGTCAATTATTTTTCTGATATTCAAGGATATTCTTAGAGAGATTCATGAAATTTTTGTGATGAAAAAGGAATCAAGGATTGTTTTTCTACTACTAGTATTCAGAGGAATGAAAGGTAGAAAAAGAAATCAAAGGTTTTTTTTGTTGTTGTTGGTTTTGTTTGTGAATGTATTCCAAGCAACTCATTTAATTCAGTATTCTGTTCCATAGTAAGTGCTCAATAAACATGTCTGAATTGAATGAATAAATGGACTAAATCCTTAACAATAAAACTTATTTCTAAGCTTAAGAAGGAACTTAGTTCCTTTAGTGGTAAAAGATGAAATATTAACTTCTGCTTGTATTAAGGTTGCTATATTACTTCTGATAGTTCAGAAAAAAATTGATTATAAGGAAACAAAAGAATTATTGCTGTGTAGCAAGCTTTGATATGTAAGCTTGCGGTCAATTAAATTTTTATTAACTTATCAAATTTTTTCAAAACACTTCTTAAGGGCCAGAACAGAATTCTGGTCCTAGAATTAAAAGTTTTCATGAATTGACTTACTCATGCTCTCATAATAATAGCTAACATCGACCTCATGCTTACGATGCCAGTAATATTCTAAGTACGGTACTTTATATGATACACCATTGAATTTTCACAACAACCCAGTTAAATATAGTTTCTATCTTATAGATGAGGAAAGTGAGACATACAGAATTTAAGTAATTTGTCTGCAGCCCTACATCTTGTGTGAAATTTACTTGAAATCGTAACCCAGGTAGTTTAGATTCTAGGCTACTCCTGTAAAACTTCATAGAATTTTACTCCAGAGCCTGGATAATGCCTAAGCTCTTTCATGCCACTGGTTACAAGCTCGATTATTATATGTTTAATATAATAATCCAATATAGTATGACTAAAATGTTATTTTCAAGACAGTGATGGGGTGAGTCTGGCTATTTAAGTACATTATTTAGTGTACCATCACAACCATCTTAGAAGAATGATGTTAATCTTCCCCAAAATTCACTTCAGAGCGACTCAAGGTTTATGAGGGGATTGAACCAGGACTACAACACAGATATCCTTGTAGTTTCCCCTGGCTTATTTTACTAAAACTATAGATTTAAAATAGGTCTTACTAGACCCCTCCCCAGTAGGAATTATTAAGCACTGGTAAATTTCTTATCACTAGAAAGCACATTGGAAGGACAGAAAACAACAGAGGAGATCTTGAGGGTCTCTGCCAAGTAAAGATCAATTAAAAGTGAAAAGGGAAATTCTGTGATGTTATTTTTCATTTGGGAAGTTTAATGAACATACCCTCTTTCAACAAGGTGCCCATTGAGTAAATTGAGGCACACTGATAGATAAATGAGTAGTTGGCCACGTACGCTCTTCAACTCTTAAGATCTGGTGTGTTTTGTTGTTGTTTGTTTGTTTGCGTTGTTTTTTAACTACACAATGCTTGTGACATCACATGTGTGGGTTTTATACACCAAACAGTTTTCCAGTTCTCTGTGGACACCAAGTGGATGTCTTACAATTTAATTCAATTCTGACACTCACCACCTGGAGGTAGCAAAGACCCCCACAGGTTAAGGGCTCAGGCCATAAGACTGTCCCCCACTTCCGATGCTCATGGCAATTCCTGGGGCTTTCTGAACTTCTGACTGGCCAGCTATTAACCAGAAGGCTTGTACAACCCCTCTCCTGGGATCAGTCACTTTCTAGAACAGCTAACAGAACTCAGGAAAATAGTTTACCTACTATTAGGGGTGTATTAGACACTTCAGGAATGTCTAAATGGAAGAGATTTGTAGGACAAGGTATGTAAGAGAGGACTGCAGAGCTTCTGAACCATCTCCAGTTGGTCACCCTCCTAGCCCCTCCATGCATTCACCAACTTGGAAGCTCCCCAAACCCTGTCCCTTAGGGTTTTTATGGGAGAGTCCAGTAAAATGGCATGATTGGTTAAATCATTTGCCATTGGTAATTGAACTTGAGCTCCAGCCCTTCTCCTGACTTGAGATCTGGGAACGTGGCTGAAAGTTCCAACCTTTAATCTGCTCGTTGGTTCCTGGGGCAACCAGCACTCCACTCCCAACCTTAAGGATGCCCGAAAGTCGAATTGAAAGGGGCTTGTTATGAGTAACAGAAGATACTCTTCTTAGCTTTGTAAATTCCAACTGTGCCAGGAAACAAAGATTAAGATCGAATATATATTTCTCATTACATCACAGTACCACGTCAACATTTCTCATTTATGACTTCTGAGGATAATTGGGAGGTTGGAACCCTACATGTTTACAGCTATTTTTTAAAAATTATGTTAATTTTATGTTGTTGATCTTAATAATTACGTGATTTTGTTTGTTAGATGAAAGGTGGCTGAGAGTAGCACAAACTGGCCTGAGTGGTAAGTAGCCTGCAATGAAAATGTCTCTTTTAGGCTATAAGCTCTTCTTTAAAAATGTGCCTTCCACCCTTTGGTAATATGTGGTTTTGCACGCTGTGGGAGGTCCATAAATCCCTCTTGACTCTCTTTATATTCAGCAGCTCCAAGTGAAAGGGAGGGCTGCCATGTCCACCCAGGCATTGCGCTCACTGTGGCTTTTTCACATGCTCCATTTAGATGCCTAATAGTTGAGTCAGTGTAGTGTGTGGGGCTCAATTCTGAACCATTGGCAGAGGCACTTGTATACAGCATTTGCTACTTTTTCTCAGGGAAATAATCGCATTGGAAAGGCAAGGCACTATGCATGCATTCAAGCTGTTGTGATTTCTTCTCACTTATGTACCACGCACCGTATTATTCTATTTCTTCATAAGGAAACATATGGAATGGGGCAGAAATTTTATTAGGAAGTTCATTTACTTTTTGAAATTGAAGAAATAGGCTTGGCTTACAGCATCACTGAACTTCAAATATCATTATAATCATAATTTTATGTACACATATGCACATGATTCAGATCTGCTTGTAAATTGGTCCTGAGATCTCTTATATGAAAGACTTATATAACATAATATGAAAGCTAGTGAGCAAAAGAGTTTCTTGCCTCTCAAATTGGGAATTCAATCCAGATTCAGTTTTATGGGTCCAAAATGGGTATAGTTTTTATGAAGTCCTATAATTTTGCAACTATTATATACTGGTTAGTCTTCAGGGAAACCTCTCAAACATAGGTGGTAAGGATATGTGTGTTAGGCATTTCTGAATACATCTGAAGAAGTCTTGACAAAAATAATGTGTCTTATTTACAAGAGTTTAGTTGGTTTAGTTTGCTTTCTCCTGGGGTTATTTAGTGACTTGAATACACTGGGACTATAATTACTTTGAATGGTCTAGACATCACAATAAATGAATATAACTTTTAGTTGTAACATAGTTATTTTTATATTTATTAAAATTATCCATTTCAGATTAAACATGAAGATAGAAAGATTTTCTTTTTTGATGTTTATTATATAATTAAATACATGTTTAACCTTTTACCCTATCTATAAAACAATCTAAAAAACAAGCAAACAAAATACCTTTGTTGCAATTAACGCAGTTATTTCTGATATTCATCTTTTTCTGACTTTAAATCTATGTTTTCACCTTTAAGTTAATAATATTGCCAAATAGTGTTTCTGGCACTGCTATAGAGAAATTGTAACAAATACAAACCAACATGAAGTTAATAAAAGCTGTTCTCAGCATGGTAAAGTACAAGGGCAAGGTCTCTTTATGTGCAAAATGAGACCGAGCACTGATATGCTTCTGAAGATGAATATTTCTGTTTATATTGTCCAGATCACTCATAGCCTGCCAATATTCAGTTGATCTAATGCTAATGATAAACATGGTAAATGGCCTGTTCTGGTGTATAGGTATTGAAGAATTGGGCCTTTGTTTTATCTGTGAGAATTATACTTATTGAAGTCATTGAACCAATGACAGGATTAGTTTAAAACGTGTATTTAAAAACTCGTGAGCCTTTTGCATGGGCTGAACATATTTATACTTGTGCGGTGTAACCACACAGGTAATTACAGGATTGGCATTGCCTCTCCATTGCCTTGTTAAATTTATACCCAATTTGTCATGAATCTGGGTACATGAATGAAGGAAACATGTCAAAACACAAACTATTGCAATATTTCTTTAATTGAAAATATAAATATTAAAAAGTAAAATAAAGCATAGACCAGTCTGAGCATGATTATAGATTGAATTTGCAAGTGTTTTAATCCTAAGAAAAATTCCTATTTGAGTTTAGGAATCTGCTCTGTTTTGAGATGACATCATCTGCTTCTGTCATTGATTTATCAGAGTGAAGCATTTTTAATCACTATCATTTGATCTGTAATCACATTCAAGCTAATCCTGTATTATCTTTTATTATCGTGTCACTTACTAGATGTGTGACCGTTTGCAAGTCACTTAACGTCTCAGTG
>PVKE010002613.1:0-80645 GCA_004027555.1 Craseonycteris thonglongyai | reverse complement strand
CTCTCCTAATTACGAGGCACTGGCCAATGAAATGCAATGCCAAAGATCACACTGACAGATTGTTTTTTTTTATGTTTTCTTTTATGTTTTTTTAAATGATTTTATTATATGTGTGTTTTTTATTTACTTTGTATTACGTTTTGTATATATGTTTCTTTGTGTGTATATAATTTGTACAATAAATTTATTATTTTAAAATAATTTTTGTTTATTATTTTTTATTCTTGTTCAATAATAAATATCCTTAGAAATAGCTGGTGCCCGCCACCCTTTATTTTAGAATGCGCCCTAGGGTATAAAAAGGTTGGGAACCCCTGTTCTAGAGATACCATGGACACCGACAGCCAAATGTGTGGTCTGTTTCCCTCCCCTTTGACACAAGTGATACAATTCTCTGCCCACTCACCTACCACCCTGCTTTTTCCTCTTAACTGTGTATCTCAGCAGCTTTAATACTTATACCTAAATAGCTACCTCAGTATTTTTTATGGCTATATCGAATCCCATTGTATAGATGTACCATAAATTAACCAGTTATTGAAAGTTTGTTTTTTTTTTACAAACTTTCACTTGACAAAGTTTTTTAACCAGTGTTTGGAATAGGTTTGTGATTTTAAAAATTTAAAAGCGTCATTTGAGTTTTTTGACGCCCATAGTTAAGCCTTGTCACTTCAGAAATAGAAAAAATGTTTGAGCCCCGCCCCTTCTCAGGTGCTTCACAACTTTTTAAGCATGAAAAATGTTCCTTTGGGGTGTAGGTCTAAGTGCTTGATGGAATCATGAGGTAAGCACCCTTACAAAAGGCTACAGTGTGATGCTCTTGTATGTCAATCATAATTTTTTTTAAAGGCTGCCATGACGCTTTTAATGGGTGCTGAATCGGTGACAGATTGATGTTCTTTCAGGCAGGCCATCATTCTCACTCAGGAAGCTGTAGGCCACTTCCAGGAGTCCGAAACCTTAAGTCATAGGGACCCAGAGGAATCAGAGGAGACCAGGTTCCTGAATCTCTTAGGAACTATCTTCAAAGGTAACCCCTTTTCCCTCTTCCATCAGCAAACAAAACAGTTCATTTACTTGGTCAGCCACAGGCCTAGTTAACAGAACCTGGTGCCTAGAGTCCAGAGTGGAGCTGGCAGTGCTTCTATTCTGCAACGGAGGCAGCCACGGGCCCTAATTGATAGTCACAGGGTGTGAAAGGGCATTTCCAAACCATAGAGAACTTTAGGAATCTTTTTTGAGAAATGAACCAAGATATTTTAGAATAGGTTGTGAAAATTTTTACCTTCTTTTTGTGGAAAGAAATATCCAAGGACGTTTATACCTGTTGGGCTTCTCCATCTTGGACATCCTCTAACTCGTAGGCTCAGCAGCTTCCACACAAGAGATGAATCCCCAGGGGTCTGCAGAGAACATGGGCGCAGCACAGACTGACTGCAAAGACATGGCCAGTGTCTCAGAGCCTGAGACATCCAAGGGAAAGGATGAACTGGTGAAGCAGGAGATGCTTGTGCAGTATCTGCAAGATGCCTATAGCTTCTCTCTGAAGATTACAGAGGCCATTGGCATCATCAGCAAGATGATGTATGAAAACACAACCACAGGTATGGTGTGCCCAAGTCCCTATAAGGACTGGCCTTCACATTGGGAAAACCTGTCTTGTCAGCATTTTTATATCTGTCTGCTCCCTGAAAAGGCAGGAGTTCTTATTTCCATTTGCTTTGTATAGCCCTGTGGAGCTTACCAGTTTTAACGTGTATAGTGTTTCGTGACAGGGCATTATAGGAGTCAACATTCTCAGGGAAAATGAGAAAGGCCTCCACTTTCATGTTGCTACATCAAGAAAGGTTCTATCTTTGAGTTTGGGGGCCAGTGTTGCCAACCAGATGGGTGACATTTGTGTCTTTTCAGTGGTACAGGAGGTGATTGAATTCTTTGTGATGGCATTCCAATTTGGGGTACCTCAGGCCCTGTTTGGGGTGCGCCGCATGCTGCCTCTCATCTGGTCTAAGGAGCCTGGTGTCCGAGAAGCTGTGCTTAATGCCTACCGCCAACTCTACCTCAACCCCAAAGGGGACTCAGCCAGGTATATGGGGTACTCCTGCCTTTGCTGACTTTTCTGAGGTCAGCTTCTCATAGGATGTTTTTAGTCTCCTGAAGAAATTCAGGGTTGGGGAGCATCCTTTGAGAGTTCTGAATCCATTGATAGTAGGTCTATAATGGGGCTCAGGGTGGGACTGAACTTCCAGTGAAACCCATCCTAAGTCCTTATTTGACACTGGGGGGAAGCGGGGAGGGGATAGCTCTAATAACCTGTTTGCCAGGTTCAAGGTATCATTCTTCTAATGACCTCTGATCTTTGCGTTTACCACAGAGCCAAGGCCCAGGCTTTGATTCAGAATCTCTCTTTACTGCTAGTGGATGCCTCAGTTGGGACCATTCAGTGTCTTGAGGAAATTGTAAGTCTTCTCACTTCCTCTTTCTTTAGTTATTCAGCATGGCTAAAGTATTAGTGAGTGATTACTGTATGCTTAGTCATTTACTCAGCCTCACAAAGAAGGATTAAAATTATTTGCTTCAAAGTTTCCAACCTAAAAGGAACCAACAGTCTAGTTGGTAGCCTAAAACCACAAAACACTTATTGAACATACAGCGGATAGATACGAAGTGCCAGAATAAGTGGCACAGGTAATGATTATAGTACCAATAGAATAACGCTGTACATACATGTCACACTATTTCTAGTACTTTACTCATATTAATGTGTTTAATCCTCACAACAACTCTATGAGGTAATACTGTTATCTACATCTTACAATGTGAAATTTGAGGCACAGAGAAGTTAAAGAACTCAACTAGTTACAACTGGTTAGTGGCAAAGTTTGAGATTCAAACTCAGGCAGAAGAGCTGCAGAAAGCATACTCTTGACTTGTATGTAATACTGATGAAAACAGAGTGGGAAAGAGCAGTGTGAAGTGGAGGGATCAAGGAAAGCTTCCTGAAGGTGGTAGGACATGGTGATTTAGCGAATTCGATTTAGCGAATTCGAGAAAGGGGGAAAAGCATTTGAGACAGAAAGCCAAGAAAGAGCATAGCCTATGTTATCTGGAAAAGATAATAAAGCTGGGAATATGAGTTGGAACTAAATTGTGAAGGTCCCTGGATCTGGATGCCTTTCCAGAGTCTAGGACTTTAACCTTGTTAGCCAGGGACCCCAGCATTTTAGGCAGATCTGCTCTGAAGCATTTGAATTATTGGGACAAAAGGTGGAGGTGGTACTGACCACCAGCTTCCACTGGCAGGAGCACTGCTGCCAGCCACATGTTTCTCTCCCCTGGAGAAAATAAAAGAGCCTGGTAGTGGCAACCGGCCTTAGATTCCATAGGCTAGCTACCGGTGCAAGCCCCTATCACAGGCAAAGAGCGAGGTTTCTAAATGAGAAGTCTCAGTGTGGTGTGATGAAATAGCTGTCTGAGAAACTGATCCAGCAGTAGCATGCAAGTTGGTTGGAGTGGAGACTAGGGACAGGAAGGGTCCCTGGAGGCTGCTGGAGGCAGAGAAAGAGAGACAGACAGAGAAAAGTGGGAGGGCCCAGGGCAGTCTCCATAGTTGTACATGATCAGTTTTCGACATGGTTTCGTTCCACACAGGTGGGCGGGGGCCATGTAGGGCAGGACTTGGGCTGGGGCCTCCCGCATGGGAGAAACACCAGCAGATGGGTCCACATGGGTCAGGGCTGGGCAAGCGCTCAACCTGCTGAGCCATCCAGCATCCCCTCACTGTCATCTTAATGGGCATAGTTTTGAAGGCATGAGAGTAGAAAAGTAGCAGAGATGGAAGTACCTCCCCAAACCCCAACTTTACATTTTCCTCCTTCTTCCTTTACTATTCTTGAGTATTGCTTTTACCCACTTCACATTCTCAATATCTCTTCTGAGAAGTAGACCAAGGATCAGGGCAATTGTTACTTTTTGGCCTGAGCCCTTTTTCTTTTTGCTTCAGCTCTGTGAATTTGTGCAGAAGGATGAATTGAAACCAGCAGTGACCCAGCTGCTTTGGGAGCGGGCAACCAAGAAGGTCCCCTGCTCCCCTCTGGAGCGCTGTTCCTCCGTCATGCTTCTTGGGATGATGGCACGGTGAGGCAGTAGGATGAGAGAGGAAAGGAATTTTCTGAGAAGGTTTCCTGTCCTTTCATAATAGCAGTCAGGCCTAGCTGAGCCCTAAGTGTGAGTTCGCTATCTAAATGGAAAGTAAAATATTGAAAGTACCAGCACCCCTGCCTAGCAGCATAGTGGAGCCAATAGAGAAAGGGGTTCTGAGAGGTGGCCCTGTGTCAGAGCCTCTCTAGTGCTCTAAAGCTCTAGAAAGCCCTGTGTTGGGGGGAGGTACCTAACCCTTGGGCATTGTCCCCCACACAGAGTCATGCCATGACTAGCTTTAACTGTATGGCTTCTTCCCCTATAGAGGGAAACCAGAAATTGTAGGAAGCAATTTAGACACACTGGTGAACATAGGGCTGGATGAGAAGTTCCCACAGGACTACAGGCTGGCCCAGCAGGTGTGCCTTGCCCTCGCCAACATCTCTGACAGGAGAAAGGTACGCAGGGTGGTTACATCCAAACGAGAGTGTGGGGTCCTCTTATCCACCCTCCACACACCCACATGCTACCTCTGCTATTCTCAAAAGCCTTCTCTGGACAAACGTCACCCTCCCTTCCGGCTGCCTCAGGAGCACAGGCTGTTTGGACGACTACAGGAGATGGTCATAAAAGGTGAGCTGCCATGAAGGGCCTTGGGCAGAACTGGGTTCTTTGTCTGCTGTGGCAACTCCTCCTCTCCTCTGCAGGCTTTGTCCACCCAGACCCACTCTGGATCCCCTTCAAAGAGGTGGCGGTGACCCTCATTTACCAGCTGGCAGAGGGCCCTGAGGTGATCTGTGCCCAGATACTGCAGGGATGTGCAAAGCAGGCCCTGGAGAAACTCAAAGAGAAGAGCACCCCCCAGGAGGACCTGAGTAAGTGGGCAGCAGCCAGCTTCTGCTTTCCCTGCCAGGCCAGCAGCCGCTGCCACCAGCACTTCCCACAACAACGCCTGACTCCCTCGGCCCCTCCATCACATTCCTGTCACTCAAGCTGGGCCGGTCACCACCAGCGCTCCCCACCCCCCACCCCCCACCCTCACCCACCCTCTTGCTTCTCTAGTTTGTGTAGCACACGAGCAGGGGGGTATCGGTGAAAACAGGAGACAGAGACCTGTGAGACTTGATGATGTCTTTTTCTCCCTGCCTTTCCTCTGCCCTCCAGAGGAGACCCCTGTGCTCTCCACTGTCCTGCTGATGAACCTGCTGTCCCTGGCTGGGGATGTGGCTCTGCAGCAGCTGGTACACTTGGAGCAGGCAGTGAGCGGAGAGCTTTGTCGGCGCCGAGTTCTTCGGGAAGAACAGGAGCAGAAGGCTAAAGAGCCGAAGGAGAAGGTGAATGAAGTACCGGTATCTGGGCATTTGGGTTCCGTCCCAAGCATTTCCCAGATTTGTTTCATGACCTCGGGTCATTCGCATTTCCTTCTGGGAGCTTTGTTTCTTCCTTCCTATTAAATGAAATGACGGCACTCTGCCTCCTTGTGCTACTTCTCTGGGAAAGATGAGTGCAAACTCAGAGCAGTCTGTCCACAATCACCATGTTTTAGGTAAATACAGAGCATTTATTTAATGAGGGACCTCAGCATAAAATAGAGGCTCTGCCCAAGGCAGTGTTTGTTAGAACGTGCACATCAGCCTTGGTGACTGGGCCTGCCACCTGATGGGAACCTTGCATTCTCCACTAGAGGCAATGATGTCTTACAGATAAATAAGACACAGAGCCTTGTGGCATTGGAGTAGGTGTGACCTTCTCTATGACTGAGCCACTGGTGTGATCTCTTTACCATGTACAGGAAAGTATATGCTTCTATGGAAAGTTAAAGTTCTAGGAATATGCTTTCGCAACTTAAAAACAAATACAGAGGGGTAAGCTGGGATGGCTCAGAGGGTTAAACACTCACTATACAGCCCCAGAGCCTGAGGATCAAATACCAGGCCCGGCCCAGGTGGACCCATATGATGAACTGGGGTGTACCCCCAGTTCAGTTCTTGCCAGGGCTGATGAGGGAGGCTCCTAGCCCAGTTCCTGCCCTGTGCAGCCCCGGCCTACCTGTGGAGTGAAACTATATGGAAAACTAATGCTGTCAACTATGGAGACGGCTCTGGGCCCTCCCCCTTCTCTGTCTCTGTCTCTGTTTCTCTCTGCCAAAAACAATAAATAAATCTTAAAAAAAAATACAGGGGACCTAGTTCTTTTCCTCTTTAATTTGGGAATCCTTCCTTTCTACAGACATTTGACAATTCTATGAATGGTTTTGCAGAATTCGCCTTTTCCCCGAATCCATTTATGCAAAATGAAGAATAGGCTGGAATCGAAATTGTGGTCTCTGATCACCCATGATCCCTGGTTTCCTTCTTAATAGAATGCAAGCACTGAGACCACCATGGAGGAGGAAATGGGGCTGGTCGGGGCCACTGCTGATGACACAGAGGCAGAACTAATCCGCAGCATCTGTGAGATGGAACTGTTAGATGGTAAGAAGCATTGCTGAGCGCCCTTCTCCCCAAATGAGATAACCTGTCCCAAGCCTTGAGTTGTTCTTCCAACAGGCAAACAGACACTGGCTGCCTTTGTTCCACTTCTGCTTAAAGTCTGCAACAACCCTGGCCTCTATAGTAACCCAGAGCTCTGTGCAGCTGCATCGCTTACCCTTGGCAAGTTCTGCATGATCAGGTAGGCCCTGGGATTGGTAACGCCTTCTCAAGGATGATGGGGATGCTGTGATTTTCCTGATGATCCTCTCCTTGCCCCCAGTGCCACTTTCTGTGACTCCCAGCTCCGTCTTCTGTTCACCATGCTAGAAAAGTCCTCACTCCCTATTCTCCGGTCTAACCTCATGATTGTTACTGGGGATCTGGCCATTCGCTTCCCCAACCTGGTAGACCCCTGGACACCTCATCTGTATGCTCGGTAAGAGACACCTCACAACGCTTTTTTTAGCAGTCCCTGCCAGCTCTGAGGGTCCCATGTCAGTGTGAGAATCACTAAAGCTGTATTCCCCTAGTTTTTATTTATTTATTTATTTATTTTTAAATTTATTTATTTATGTTTGACAGAGAGAGAGCGATACAGAGACAGAGAGAGAACTGAACTGGGGGAGCTCCCAGTTCAGCATATGGTTCCGCACGGGCCAGGGCCGGGATTTGATCCTCGGTCCCCAGTGCTGCAAAGTGAGCGCTTAACCCACTGAGCCATCCCAGCTTCCCCTCCCCTAGTTTTTAGCATTGCCTTGAACATCTGCTTGTTGCTTGACCAGTACAGGCCCTGGCTAAGTATGGCCCCAAAGGGACTGGTGAGCTAGCTAGCTAAAGCCTCAGCTAGAACCTGACCTCTTCAATCTCAGCTTTCAACTCTAGGTGGCTTTCTAACTGCTTCCAGAATGGCACATTAAGAAGGGCCACTAGATTCCCACCAAGAGCCTTTCCTGTCAGTGTCAGGGAGTAGACTATGGTCTTGGCCCCAAAGACTTTTTTATTCCTAGCCTCCGCGACCCAGCTCAGCAAGTGCGGAAAACAGCAGGGCTGGTAATGACCCACCTGATCCTAAAGGACATGGTGAAGGTGAAGGGGCAGGTGAGCGAGATGGCGGTGCTGCTCATTGACCCTGTGCCTCAGATTGCTGCCCTGGCCAAGAACTTCTTCAATGAGCTTTCCCACAAGGTGAGAGGCAGGCAGCTTAGGGTTTGTTTGCTGCCAAGGGAACTTGTAGGTCACCTCTCTCTCTAACATGATTCTCTCTTACAGGGCAATGCAATCTATAATCTCCTTCCAGATATCATCAGCCGCCTGTCAGACCCTGAGGGAGGGGTGGAGGAAGAGCCTTTCCACACCATCATGAAGTATGGTTCCCTGGGCTTCGGGGCATGTTTTCCACATAGCACAGGCCCCATTAGCAATCAAACAAACCTGTCCAGTCATGAGCTGCATAGCAGGCATACATTCTCAGAAATGCGTCATTAGGGCATTTTTGTCGTGTAAACATCAGAGTGCACTTACAGAAATCTAGATGGTACAACCTTCCATACACCTAGGCCATAGGCAGAGCCTATTGCTCCTAAGGCTGCAAGCCTGTACAGCCCACTACTATGGAAAACACATGACTAAATCAAGCACAAGGGAAAATGGAGCAATCAACTGACGCAGTAAACACGAGGTGCATGAGGTTGCTGCCGGTGGAACACAACATGCTGGTTTAGATCAAACGCTTTTTCTAAGTAGAAAGTACAAGTAAAATAATGATAAGCAACTAGAGGGGCAGAAGGTCATGGCCCATCTCTACTCCCCAGGGACCGCCCTGGGCCCAGCCCTCGCAGATGAATAAGACCTCAACCAGAATTACCTGGGTTTTGACTCCTATGCAGAACGCAGAACGTTAAACCTTGCCCATGGCTTAACCTTAGCCTCATTATAATATAATTGTAATAAATTAGCATTGCAGTTCTGGGCATGCTCCCCCACCCCCCATGGGTTTTTCTATATGCATTCTGGGTAAGGGCATGCACAGAATGAAAAGTCATATGACCTGCATACGTCAATCAAATGACCTAAGTCTATACGTCATAGTCACAGGGCTGGCTGTGGGCCAGGGATAAACCCCAAACCCATCAGGACCTTTACCTGTCTTGGCTTGGCCTGTTTCTCTCTTGAAACATATTTCAATAAAACTTTACACAGCTTTCCTGAGATAGATAATAGGTAGATGGTAGGTAGGTAGGTAGGTAGGTAGATGTAATATAGTAAATATATAAACCAGGAACAGTCATTTATTATCAAGTAGTATGTACCGTACCTAATTTTATGTGTATATGACTGGCAGTGCCATAGGTTTGTTTGCACCAGCGTCACCAGTGAGGTGATGTGTGGAGCTAAGGCTTTGTGACAGCTACATCAGTAGGTGGTAGGAATTTCTCAGCTCCGTTATAATCTCATGGGTCCATCATTGACCAAAATGTCCTTATGTAGCCTGTGACTGAACTTGAATTCTAGCCTTTTTATCTGTATGGCCCTCAGCAGTAAGTTAACCTCTCTGCCTTTTTCTCCTACATAAAATAAGGCCAATAATAACTGCCTCTTAGTTCTTGAGAAGATTCAATAAAAAGCTGAAGTTCCTGACATGGTGGTAGACGCATAATTAATAGTATTCACTAGATGGCAGCTGTTTTACAAATTTCCGTTCCGTGAAGATGCTCAGGAGAGTGGGGAGGGCCCTCCTCCTCTGGGGGGTGGGCGAGCAGCTGCCTGCAGAGAGGCAGGCACAGGCTGTGGCAGAGAAGGTTCTTCTGAGGCAGGAGGACTCGTGCTAGGGGAGGTCCCGGAAATGTGGTCGTGGGTGGGTTCAGAGCCCCCAGGAGATGGAGCATGAGCATCCCACCTCTGCAGGCAGCTGCTCTCCTACATCACCAAGGACAAGCAGACTGAGAGCCTGGTGGAGAAGCTGTGTCAGCGGTTCCGCACAGCCAGGTAAGCTGCCTTCCCTCGGGCTCCGTGCTGAGAGAGCAGGGTGACAGTGTCCTGGGGCAGGAGACTGATAGGGGGGCAGGAGACTGATAGGGGAGCAGGGGCCTTCACTTTCTGGATCTTCCGCTGCTCCTCACAAAGCCTTTCCCATCTGCAGAACCGAGCGGCAGTACCGGGACCTGGCCTACTGTGCGTCACAGCTGCCCCTCACAGAGCGAAGCCTCCGCAAGATGCTGGATAATTTCGACTGCTTTGGGGACAAACTGTCAGATGGGTCCGTCTTCAGCGCTTTTGTGTCCATTGTGAGCAAGCTGCGTCGTGGGGCCAAGCCTGAGGGCAAGGTGAGCAGTGCCTGCTGGGTTCTAGTTCAGTTCATGCAGTCTGCAGTGTTCTGAGGCTCCTGAAGTTACCCACAAGACTGCCTATGCATCCTCAGCTCGATTGCTACAAGTAACCAGCGTGACCTGAGACCAGATCTATCTCCAATTCCTGGTTCTTCTTTTTTCCTTCTTTTTAAAATAAACTTTTATTTTTTAGAGTTTTAGGTTCAAACCAAAATTGAGTGGAAAGTATATAGTTTCCCCCTATGCCCTCTGCCCCCACACATGCACAGCTTCCCCCACCAGAGTGATACGACTGTTATAACCAAACCCAGGACACATCACTGTCACCCAAAGTCCACCATTTACATTTGGGTTCACTCTTGCTCCTGTGTTGTCTATGGTTTGTTTTTTTTTAATCATAACTGTATTTCCAGCATTTTCTATTAAGATTCCTCATCTTACTCTTTTTCCCTCCAGGCTATAATAGATGAATTTGAACAGAAGCTTCGGGCCTGTCACACAAGAGGGTTGGATGCAATAGAGGAACTTGAGATTGGCCAAGGGGGTAGCCAGAAAACCCTATCAGCCAAGAAACAATCTGCAGGTATGTGAGGCAGCCCCACAAGTGAAGAAATCAGACCGGCACTCCCCTCGGATAGAGGTTCCTTTTGTTTTCTTTTGGACTCACGCCTCTGCCTTTTCTAGTCTCTAGGCGCCAGCATCTGGCTTCTTCGGCCTCAGACAATGACTTCGTCACACCTGAGCCCCGCCGTACTGCCCGTGGGCATCCAAATACCCGGAAGCGAGTTACACAAAAGAAGCCCAGAATTGTCTTCTCAAGTGATGAAGAATCCAGTGAGGAAGGTACAGTGCTCCCTCCCAGCCAGCCCAGAGGAACATGGCTTGGGGGTGGGCAGCTGGTTTTGATGGGGTCCTGCTCTGTGACTCTCCACCCATTCCTCCCTGCACCCTGGGGGCGTCTTCCTCCCTCTGCAGTTTGGGTTTGTTTTCTGCAGTGTGTGGTCTGAGCTTATCCTATTTGTGCTCTGAGATTCTTTGTTCACCATCTTTGTGACTCAGCTTTTCCTTATTCCTCCAATTCTTGGAATAGAGCTTTCAGCAGAGATGACAGAAGATGAAACACCCAAGAAAACCACTCCCATCCGCCGAGCATCTACTCGCAGGCACAGGTCCTAAGAGGATGGCCGGTCCGTTCCCATCCCTGCTGTGCAGGGTACCTTGTGGGGTGACCTTGAATTCCATTCCCCTTGTAAAATACTTATGTTGCCTGTCTCCTTGGTTTTAATACATAAATCCTCTTTATAATATAAAGTACTACTCTTAACCCAACCTAACTGAACTGAGTTGAACTGCTTCCACTAGAATGTTTGCCAAACTCCTTGTTTTCTAATGAATAAATATTTTTATAGAGTTTTAGACGTTTTTCCTAAGCTTGTCTTGGTTTCATCTTTCACATTAGCCCAGATGCAGGCAGCAGGTAGAGGGTTTATCCAGAGAGAGGAGTCCTGGGGCCCATCTCAGGACCTGACTTCATGCCCCTGAGGGCCTCACCTTTCCCTTCTCAACCTCCCTACCCTGCACAAATGACAGGGTTGCTCCCTGTGCAGAACTAAGCAGTGTCTACCCTCCTGATCTGTGCTTTGTGCTTCTCAACCTGAGGGTGATTTTGCCTTCTAGTGGGCATTTGGCAACGTGTAGCAAGCTTGTCCAATCTGTGGGCCACATGCAGCACAGGACAGCTTTGAATGAGGCCCAACACAAAATGGTAAACTTCTTTAAAACATTATTATTTTGCGATTTCCTTTTTAGCTCATCAGCTATCATTAGTGTATTTTATGTGTGGCCCAGGGAAGCCAAAAGGCTGGACACCCCCGGTGTAGACTATTGGTGTCACAACCTAGAGGGGAGGGTGCTACCAACATCTAGTAGGTGGAGGTCAGGGATGTTGCTAAATAACCTACAATGCACAGGACAGACCCCACAACAAAATTATATGCCCTCAAATATCAGTGGTGTTGAGGTGACCCTGCTCCAGACCAAAGGCTGGTTTCCTGTGTCCTAACCCCACCCCCATTTGTGCTCCCTGATCCTCTCTGAAGCCCTTACTGACCCATCCTGGCTGTCGTGATCCCCTCCAGCTCTGGACAATGTTTCTAAACTGTCTACCGGGGACTCCTCAGCATGTTACCAGGTCCAGAGGAGGTCTGGCCCTTAAGGTGCGGGCACTGCTAGTGTGCTGCCTGTCACCCTCTCCAGCTTCCCGTCTTCCCTGCTGAGTCACCTGGAACATGAGGCAGTGAGCCTGCTGTCATGACAACAGCAGACTCCCTGGGTACTGAACTCCCTGCCCCCTTTTATTTTTTTGACAGGGCAGTAATGAAAAGAGACAAGCATGAGGCAAGGGGGAAGCCAACACCTGGACCGTTTTGGGTCCTGCAGGAGCAAGGAAGGCTCCCAAAGCCCTTGTCAGGGAGAGGGTCCATGGTCCTCAGACGTTCCTGCCTCACCATTAGGTGCCCTGCTCCTGCGGCCTGTGACAAGCCTGGGCACCCACCATGCAGATGGCTGCCCAGTACCTACACAGCCTCGGCTTGGGACCTCAAGGAGGGAGGGCAAGCCCTGAAAGGGAAGGGACAGCTTGGAGTCTGGGTGCCGGACAGCCTGCTCTCTGCCTTTTAAGCAAAGGTTATCACCAGCTAAACTTAGCCACAGGGTTTCAGCTAGAAAAGGGGGCTGGTGTCAGGTTACGCTGGGCCAGCAGAGGCCCCAGATTTCCCGTCCCCAGCACCTGCTGATGGGCAATGTCCATCTTACCCCACCCCCTTCTAAACCCTCATTCAAGTGCTCACAACTAGCCAGCCCAGGTTCCTGACTCCTGGGAGGGTAATGGATCCCTTCCTCTACCTCACGTGTGGGACGAGGCTGTCCCACAATGTGCCCAAGACCGCCCAATCTTTTCCCTCTTATGGACTCCTCACCCTGCCCCCAACATCCTCTGGGCCCAGCCAGTGAAGGGGAGGGAGTCCCTGGCTCCCGGGCTGGCCAGCACGTCCCAGGATGGGGAGGGACTTCCTCCCTCCGTCTTGCTCTCTGCCCTGGGCTGGAGGGGGCGGTGAAAGGGGCTTTGTCTCCCAGCCTAGGCGGTACAACCCTCAGGTTTCCCAAGAGCGACTTGGTGGGAGGCGCCCGGCAGTGATCCCATCCTCCCTCTGGGGCACCGGCCAGGCCTGGAGGGACAGCCTCTGGTGCACACAAGGCCCGGTTTGTCTGCCCTAATTATCAGGTGGTCAGTCTGAGCGAGCTGCAGGGCATCGTGACCTTCAGCGCAGAAACCTGCCCTTCCAGGCCCCCGGCCCAGTGCCTAGCCCAGGCCCCCGGCCCAGAGCCGCCCGGAGCCAGGGGGATGGGGAGGAGGGGAGGCGGAGAGGGGGCCCCGCCCCGGCCATTTCTCTGCTGTTCCTGTGTCACTACCGAAGAGTCTCGAGAAGTTCCTCAGCCTTCCGGCCTCTCCCCCTTTGAAAGAAAGGGGTCCGAGTGACAACGTGCCGCCGCCGGCCGCCCCGGGCTCCGGCTCCGTTCCCTTAGCCCATCAGCTCCCGGTCCGCCCGTTTCATCTGTGAGGCAACGTTAACGCCGCAGCTCCGGGTGCCCCGTTCTCACCAGGCCCCCGCCCCCACGTCCTCGAGGCCGCCGTCTCCGGCGTGCCCACCGACAGCCTCCTGCCTAGGGCCACTCTCAGCCCCCGCGCTCCTCGGGCCCTGGCACGCGCGCGGGGCGTGCACTCTGGAAGAACTAAGCGAGTGCAAAAGAAAACGAGCGGCCCGGCTACTCGCGGTGTTACGGGCGCACGTAGCTCAGGCCTCGGCGCCCTTGGCTGGGACCGGGAGGTCGGGCGGGAGGCGCCGCGTCACTCACGGCTGCGCCACGCCCCGTCCCTATAAATCGCGACCGAAGCCTCCCCCGGCGCTCTGCTCCTCCCGTGACCGACAGCCGCGTCTTGCAGCGCAGAGCCCGGTGGAAGCAGGCAGGCTCCCCGAGGGGCTCGCGGCCTCCCCGAGGGGCTCGCGGCCTCCCCGAGGGGCTCGGGGCGCGCGCGAGCCGCGGGGCCGGCTGCGGGCTGGGCTGGGCCGGGCGGGCGCGCGGCAGGGCTGGGGCTATGGGGGACGTGCGGAGGCGCCGGGAAGGGATGGTGGCCGGGGGGAGGGGAGGGACCTCGCGACCCATTCTCATGATGACCCTCCTCTTCCTCAGCTCGACCCTGAGACACGATGGTGAAGGTCGGAGTGAACGGGTGAGTTAGGGCTGGGTCTTACCCTTCCAGGGCCTCTGCAAGCGGTGGGGGGACGTGGGGGGACGGTCGTCTTCCCCCAAGGAGAGCTCAAGGTCGGAGCTCAGACCTTGCGGAGGCTGCAGCCTCCGGGCATGGTGTCCTCCACCCCCCGCAGGTAAGCAGCAGGGACCCCCGTTCCTTGAGTCCCCCAGCAGGGGCTGCTTTCTTTACTTTCGCGCCCTGCGGCGTCACGTGCTGGGGAGCAGCCCCCTCCCCGCACCTGTTGGCGGGCGCGGGGGTGCAGGAGGCGATGCGGGCGCACGCTGCCGCTGGCCAGCGCCTTTGCGGAACCCGCCGCCATGTTGCAACGGGAAGGAAATGAATGAATCGCCGTTAGGAAGCCTCCTTTAGTTCGCCTGTCGCCTCTCTTGCTTTTGATTAACCCTGCATCACTAGGGTGGAGTCCCCTTTATCCCGTAAACCTGGTGAGGCAAGGCTTCCCCCGAAGAGCTGGACTTTGGACCTCGGAGCTCGGACCGTTTTCACCCCTAGACCATCATTAATTAACCAGTCGGCCAGATTTCCCTTTGGGGACGATGCTTTTCCTAGCTGATTCTCTGATAAGTCAGAAACGTGGCTTTATGGGGGTCCTCTTGTGTCCGCTTCTTTTTTTTTCCTTTTTCCTCTGGGAGGTGTGGTATCCGTGGTTCGGTGCGTGCTAAGAGAGCTGAGTCATGGTAGTTAGAAATTTTCCGCCGTGAAATGGCTTCTGTCGCAGCAGCCCCTCTCCACATCAGCTCTCCTCGAAGTTCCATCCATTCCTAGAACTGACCTAACCCTAAGGGCCAGGCTGTAAAGGTCACTGGGAGGATTGAGTGTCTAGAAGTCTGGAGAATCCCGTCCTCCTCCACATTGCATCTTCCAGAAACCAGATCCCAACTCTGCCCTAATCTAGGGTTAAATATAGCACCTGACCTTTTTGCAGCTGGGGGCCTGGCCTGGCTTCTGCCGCTCCCACCTCCTTTCCCCTCCACACACATCTGTTGCTCCTGATTTTGGGAAGAGAGCTGATGAGGAATGACTCATTTCCCCAATCACCTTCCCTTTTGTGGGCGGGCCTTGGAGTGGGCTTTCCCCACCAGTTGACTTCTGACCTTTACTCTTGCCCTTTGAGCGTGGTGATGCTGTGTGTACAAGCCTTTGCTGCCTAGGAGGGGTGTATCCTAAAGCTGGGCCAGACAGGAACAAGCACTTCCAGGGCACAGAGCGTGCCAGGCATGTGCCCAGATTGGCTGGCAGTAGCAATGCCCACACTGTCAGTTTTTTGAAAGATTTTGGATGACTCGGGGCTTGGACAAGTCTTTGAGCCTAATCACCTCTCGGGCATGATAGGAGCCTTCACTTTGTGACCGTGCTATAAAGCCAGGGTGGCCTGGCAGGATTGCTGGAGGATGGTGAAATTGCACCTTTTGGGGCTTTCTGGTGGCAGAGAAGTTCCATCTTCCCTCTGTTTAAGGATGAATGGGGAATACAGACCCAGGAGAATTCTCAACTCCTTCCTTACGCCTTCTTACCTCTTCTCTCCCTCAGATTTGGCCGTATTGGGCGTCTGGTCACCAGAGCTGCTTTTAACTCTGGCAAAGTGGACGTTGTCGCCATCAATGACCCCTTCATTGACCTCAACTACATGGTGAGTGTGGCCTGCGTGGCTGGTGTGGGCAGCAGAGGCTGGCTGATGTGCAGCCGCTTGATGCCCTTGCTTGTCCCTCCAGGTCTACATGTTCCAGTATGATTCCACCCATGGCAAGTTCAACGGCACAGTCAAGGCTGAGAATGGGAAGCTTGTCATCAACGGAAAGTCCATTACCATCTTCCAGGAGTAAGTGTGGGAGACAGAATAGGAAGAAATTTGCTTTGCGGGGAGATGCTAGCTAGAAGGGCGTGACCCCCGGGGATACACGGTACCTCGTGCCCCTGAACTTTGTCTTGTCTTCCCTTATAGGCGAGATCCCGCCAACATCAAATGGGGTGATGCTGGTGCTGAGTATGTTGTGGAGTCCACTGGTGTCTTCACAACCTTGGAGAAGGCTGGGGTGAGTGGCAGGGAGGCTACAAATAAAGGGAATTGACCCCGATATTCAGTGCCCCACGGAAGACTAGGGGGAAGCTGCCTTAAGCCACCGCGAGAGGTGCAGCCTGTAACTCCTTTACAACAGGCTCACTTGAAGGGTGGAGCCAAGAGGGTCATCATCTCTGCCCCTTCTGCGGATGCCCCCATGTTTGTGATGGGTGTGAACCACGAGAAGTACGACAAGTCCCTCAAGATTGTGAGGTGAGCACGGCAGAGGGGCGGAGCTGTGGTCG
This sequence comes from Craseonycteris thonglongyai, assembly GCA_004027555.1. Taxonomy (NCBI): domain Eukaryota; kingdom Metazoa; phylum Chordata; class Mammalia; order Chiroptera; family Craseonycteridae; genus Craseonycteris; species Craseonycteris thonglongyai. Next base: position 64,071 of record PVKE010002613.1, on the reverse strand, counting down.
GGCAGCTGCGTGTTACAAGGGGGCAGGCGTGCCCCTGACCTGCCCCCCTCCCTCTCTCCAGCAATGCCTCCTGCACCACCAATTGCTTGGCCCCCCTGGCCAAAGTCATCCACGACAACTTTGGCATCGTGGAGGGACTCATGGTAAGAGGGTGGGAACTGACCCGACATTCATTTCTTAGACAGGATTGGCTCCCCCTCCCTCCTCAGAACTAGCCCCTGGGCTGTGGGGGCCATGGAGCAATGGGGGTCTCTGTATCCCTTCATTTCCCCCAAAGGCGAGGCAGGGGGTTTAAGGGCAGGTGATGAGCACCCTGCAGGGCCATCACTTCCCTGTTTCCAGACCACAGTCCACGCCATCACTGCCACCCAGAAGACTGTGGACGGCCCCTCCGGGAAGCTGTGGCGCGATGGCCGAGGGGCTGCCCAGAACATCATTCCTGCCTCTACTGGCGCTGCCAAGGCTGTGGGCAAGGTCATCCCTGAGCTGAACGGGTGAGGCTTTCTGCTGCTCTTCTGCCCTGGGGACAGGAACCAGGGGCTGGTACTGACCCACTTCCCGTCTGCCTACAGGAAGCTCACTGGCATGGCCTTCCGCGTCCCCACCCCCAACGTGTCGGTTGTGGATCTGACCTGCCGCCTGGAGAAAGCGGTACGTGGATGGGCCGGGACAGCCTTAGTGGGCTGAGCGTTGTCTCTGGTAGAATGGTGGCAAGATCAGAACTTGAATAACCGTGTTGTTACCTTGTTAGGCCAAATATGATGACATCAAGAAAGTGGTGAAGCAGGCGTCCGACGGCCCCCTCAAGGGCATCCTGGGGTACACTGAGGACCAGGTACAGAGACAGGACAAGGAGCGTGGAGTCCACCCACCCACACAGCCGCACTGAGCGGGGCTGGGTTCCCACACTGGGCCTTCTTTCCCCAGGTTGTTTCCTGCGACTTTAACAGTGACACCCACTCTTCCACCTTTGATGCTGGGGCTGGCATTGCCCTCAACGACCACTTTGTCAAGCTCATCTCCTGGTATGCAGCTGGGTTGGGGACAATGTTTCTAAAAACTGATTATGGGTCTGGCCCTGGTGGCTGGGCCAGACAATAGCCTTTAACTACTCATGGTTTTCCAGGTATGACAATGAATTTGGCTACAGCAACAGGGTGGTGGACCTCATGGTCCACATGGCCTCCAAGGAGTAAGCTGCCCCTGGACCACCAGCCCCAGTGAGAGGAGGAGCGGCCCTCAGCTACTGGGAGTCCTTTCCCCGAATTGATCCCCCAACACACTGAGAACCTCCTGACACCCCAGACCCCCTGAGGAAGGGGAGGGGCTGGCAGGGAGCCCTACCTTGTCACCTTTGTCATCAATAAAGTTCACTGTACCCAGCCCACTTTTTGCTTTGTCTTGTTCCAGGGTCTAGAACAAAGGGGAGGGAAGCTGGGCTGGTACCAGGGGAACAGCTCTTGCTGAATGTAGTAAAGGGCTTGGTTTACCCCAACGCGGCATAACCTCAATGGTAAGGTAGAGCTCCACCAAAAGCATCCCTTAACAGAGGTGCGTGGGCCCAGGCTCAGCCGGGACTCATCGCTTCAGCCGTCTCCCAGCATGGCTACCTTACCACACTCCAGGCCCAGGTGAGACTAGCTGTAAGCACCTTGCCCATATGCAGTGGACACTAAATAAATCTGACAATTGAGGCTCATGCACACCTGTGGTTTTGGGGGAGGTGCTAGGATGACTTCCCGTTGTCTGTGAGAAGAGGGTGGGCTGTGACAACCTTGGTGCCCACCACCAGCTCAGGACAAGTTACTTCTAACCTTCCTGCCTGCCTCCCTGCACCTGATACAAAATGGAGGTGAGGACTAACCTCAGGATTGTGTAGCTACCACCAGAAATGCTTGAAACAGAGACGTGTGTTCAATAAATAGTTTCATTCTTAAAAGATTCCATTCAAAGCTCAGCTCAGCACAGTCTCCCACAGGCCATTGTGCTGAGGTCTCAAGCACGTCTCCCCAGGTCCAAGACACCTTAGCGTGTTGGTCTCGTATGACATGGAAGAGGCACATCTTCAGCTGGTCACACGTGCACACACAGGCGCCTCATCTTTTTCTATATTCAGCAGTGATGGAGGCCAGCAAGAGCTGTCCACAATACTGCCCCCATCAGACCCAGAAGCCGCCTCCATCCGGGCTCCGGAGGCCCCGCCAACGCGTGGCACTTGCACAGGGAGGGTTCACAGCCACATCACTGCTGCCCACGGGCATGTGGCAGAGCCCAGGTCCACTTCCCTCCCACTGCTTGTGCTGCACAGAACGGCCGCCCGACCCCCCTCAGGGCCTGGGCCCGTGAGCTCCAGCAGAAGCAGCGGCATGAGCGGGGCCACGGGTGGACAGGGGACCCGACATTCACATTCCTCGTTCAGCAGAGACACTGCAGGGCCACGATCACACTGGCAGCATTTTAAAGATGGGGATGGCAGACACCCACGCACGAAGGCAGGAGAGCCCCAGCTGTGGTGGGGGTGACACAGGAAGATCGGCCTGGCCCGGCTCCAGATAACGCTAGAACCCTGGAGGCCAAGGACCAAGGGAGGAGCCACCCTGTCCCCAGGGCCCAGGCTTGGTACAGAGGGACAAATGGCGTTCCCTTTCTGTGAGCCCCCTCTGCTGATGTGCATTCCCATCAGGGTGGGACCCCAGGGAAGCCAGAGGCAGGTCCCTATCTCATGGAGCTATCAGATGAGATGTCACGATCGGAGTCCTCAGTCTCGCCTGGCGGCGGCGGGTCGCTAACCAGGACCGCAGTGAAAGCAGGAGACTTTCTAGAAAAAAATGCCAGTTGTCACCTGGAAGCAGGCTGAGTCCTGAGGGGGCTGGTGGCTTCCCTCTCCCTCAGCCTTACTCTCTGGCAGGCAGGTGGCTGTCTCAGGCAAAAGCGAGAGCACCACGGAGCGAGGGGTGCAGGGCGAGAGGAGGACCCCTCCCCACCCCACTCTGAAGATGTCCCGTCTGTATCTTGGGGACTTTGGGAGGCTCAGACACACCGGTGAGAGATGCCGCCTGAGCCTGAGGACACTGACACGAGGGCCCCAGCTTTACATCTATTTGTAAGATTGTTGTGACTTTTTAAATTTAGTTTTTTGTTGAGGTGTAACTAACACGGTCAAATGCATGAGTCGTGGCCTTGACTTTAGTTCAAATCTGCCCCCACAGTCTAACCAGGAGCTGCCTCTAACCAGAACCACCGGAGCTGCTGGCACGGGGGCTGCAGCTGCCCAGCCACAGATGGGCGCGCACGGCTGCGGGAAAGCTGTGGGGCTGGGCCACACACACCAGGGGACCCATGTGGCTACGTCACGGCAGAGGGTCTTCAATGCTTGCCGGCCAAGGGGCTCTGGCCCGCCGGAGCCCCCCCTGCGTGCACCCCTGGAGGGAGGCGGGAGGCGGGAGGCAGGGGGCAGGGGGGACGCGCCCCCACGCTCTGGGGGAGGCCCCTACCGGTCTCCAGACTGGGTGATGAGCCGGCGGCAGGTCTCCATCTGCACGTCCAGGCCCCGCTTCATGCTGCACATCTCCATGTACTCGTGCAGGTGCCGGTTCATGTCGTTCTTGGCCGTGGCCAGCTCCAGCTATGGCAGGGGCAGGACAGGACCATCGGGTCAGCAGTGCCCCGGCTCCCAACCCCCAGGAGGTGAACACGCCAAGAGCACCCCCAGGAGGGGATCCAGGCTGACGTGCTGAGGGCTGTTTAAAACTAAATCAGGGGGAAGCTGGGATGGCTCAGTGGGTTGAGCGCTCACTTTGCAGCGCCGGGGACCGGGGATCGAATCCCAGCCCCGGCCCGTGCGGAACCATATGCTGAACTGGGAGCTCCCCCAGTTCAGTTCTCTCTCTGTCTCTGTATCTCTCTCTCTCTCTCTCTGTCAAAAATAAAAAAAAAATAAAATAAAAAATAAAAATAAATTATCAGTTAAAAAAAAAAAAAAGATTAAAACTAAATCAGATCAAGGCAGAAGGCACACAATATACCATCATTTCTAAGTTTTCCTGACCTTCCTCGCCTACAGAGGAATGCAAAGGTTATCTGCCCAGGCCCGCATTCTCAGCAGCCTCCTGAGAGCAATGAGGAAAGGAATGTTCATGTGGGCAGGAGGGAGAGCACAGACACTCCTGAGGGCACCGGTGCTATTTGTGGGCAGCCTTGCTCCCACCCTGGTGTTCCCGCAGAGCCTGGCGCGTCCCTCTCTCCCCCTACAATGCTGCACCCAGTCTCTGTCCCTCGCTAAATCGGGAGCGCCTGGAAGGGCTGGGCACAGGCCTTGTTCGTCTCCATGTGTGCATGGATGGGAAATGAGTGGCTTCACTTTGTAAAGTAGCTACAAAACTCATGGCATAAAGGACGACACCTGTCTGCGGTGAGGAAAGGAGCTCAACTCTCACCATCTGTTTCCTCTCTAATACTTTGTCATTTTTAAGCTGTTTTTGAGACTATAAGGACCACCTGCCATATTGGATGTCCTACTGGTTTTAAGATGTATCCCAATTTAAGAAACGTTGCATGTGAAAAAATGTGGGGCTTGGAGCCAAGGAAATAGCGTCCCAGAGCCCAACTCTGTGCCGCAAGCCTTGAGGCAGAGCTGAGAGGAGGTGCAGAGGCGGTAAAAGATCTGGGCCAGAGACAATCTGTTGCCGCTCTTTGTTTTGGCCACAAAGGGCAGGGGCCAGAAAGGGAGGCAGAAGAAACCTGCTTGGAGGCGATTTGCTTGAATGCCTGACAGCAAAGAGAAAGGGGAGGAAACTAGCTGTGAATAATCTGAAATGGATGAAGAAAACTACCCATAACTAATCGGAACTGGACAGAGGAGGGGAACTCAGAGAAAGTGGGTCACAGGGCCAGAGGGAAAAGATGGTCAGGACAGTGGCTGTGGGACGACAGGGTAGCCTGGGTCGGTGTGGCTCCAATGGCAGCCTTGGTGCCAGAGCTGCAGTTCCAGCAGGGGTCCCACAGCAGTGCCAGAGGAGCAGGGGGGCCGACTGTTCAGGCTAAGAAAATAGGAGGCCACCAGCTCCCGTTCAGATCAGCTGCCACCCTATGCCCAATGTCTCCACCTCAGGAAAGTCAGAGTGGAGGGGGCTGGGCTCTGAAGCCTATCACTCAGCATGATGGGGAAGAAGGAAATGAACCAAACACATTCTATCAAAATACAAAGCTAGGACTGCCTCCAGTTGTCTCTACATAATCGTGTGTCCTCCTTAATTCACACGTTGCCAGCAGGGATGAGGTAAGGAGACGCCACAACCACCTGAACGGAACTCCAGGGCCCCTGCTGAGCAGAGGGGTGGGGTGAGGCTGGAGACAGGAGCAAGAACTCCCTCCCACCCCTACCCTGGGCCTTGGCTTGACCATCCAACGATGGCACATGGTCCTTGCCTCCACCTCACTGATCCTGAGAGATCAAAGGTCACAAAGATAAAGGGGACCCAGATGGGTCACCAGGAGCAACACCACAACCAAAGCCACCATGTCAGCTCTCCTAGCCTTTCCCCTGAGGCCCTTCTGCTGGGAGAGAAGAGGAATCGGATGACTTACAAACACCTTAAAAAGCATGTTTCCATCTAGGATTTTCCTTTTCTTTTCATGTCATGTTTTAAACTGGGCCACTCCTGCCCAGGGGAAGAACCAGGCAGAGATGCATGGTTGAAGGTACAGTGACAACATCAAACCTTAAATCCACTGTCCGAAAGAGGGAGGTTGGAGTCAGGCACGGAGGGAGAGAGGAGACAGCCCCACAAGTGTGACTGACTGAGAGCGGGGGGATCAGCTCTCCCTTCCCATCTCCTCAGCCATGTACATCTGGCTGGGCCTCTAAAACTTAGCCTATGTCTGCCTGGGCATAAAACAAAAGCAGGTTTTGCATGGAGGAGCGGCAGGTGTGGGAGAGCAGCAGGAGTATAAATACACCGCTCAGGCCTGCAGGGAAGTTACAGCCGCCCCCACCTCATCCCCGAGTCAGAGTGCCCAGGGAAGACCCCCCCTCACATGGTTGGCAGGCGCACATGAATCTCCTCCAACCCTCCCCAACGGAGTTCCCTCCATTGGGGTGCCACCAATCCTTCCTAGAGCCCCAAAAGGCCTAGAGTTTAAGTTAAAGCACCAGCTCCACTTGCCATCTCTAGAAGGTTCCTCAAGCCTAGGGAATAACAATGGAGAATCCTCCGTTAGCTCAAAGGCTGAGCTGAAGAAACAGCAAAGTTCAAGCCCACCTAAGAAGGGACTCTGTTATAGCACTAAAAATAGTAATATAATAATAATAATAACTACCATACGGTACGCTTGCTATGAGACAGACAATGCCCTAAAGTCTACGAGTGCATTATTTCATGCGACCTTCAAACAACCCTATGAGGGAGGTATTATTAAGAGCCCTATTTTACACATAAAGAAACAGGCTCACACATAAGCAGCATGTTGGCAGTTAGTCCTAGTAAGTGACGGAGCTGAGAACTGAACCCACATCTGTCTGCCTCCCTCCAGAGCCTGAGATCTTAAGAACCCACTGAAGTACAACAGCTGGGCGATCGCCCCTCGCCCTCAAAGGGAAGGGGCAGGCCCGGTGTCCACCCCGCTCACGGCCCCCTGGGAAACTACGCGTCTCAGCTCTGCTCACGCCCTTACCTCTATCTGGTCAATGGTCTCCTGATACTCTTTCTCCCGGGTTTTGAACAGGGACTCGGTGTCTTTAATCACCTTCTCCAAGCTGTCTTCTGGCTGCTGGAGTAGGAAAGGACGCGAGGGTAGCGGGGTGACAACGGAAGGGGAGACGGGCGTTCCCCAGGGCCAAGGAGGGAGAGAGAGTCAGGTGAGAGGGAAACAGAGGGGAGAACAGCAGGACAGGAGGAGGGGAGAAGCAGGGAGGGAGCACAGAGCAAACGGGAGGGGTGGCCCCGGGCAGCAGGGCCTGAGGCCGGGGCTGGTTACCTCTCCCTGGGCCTCTGCGGCTGCCATGGCATAGCCTGAGAAATCCTCCCAAAGCAGCAGGGTCTCCTCAGTCTCCTCCCATGTCAGGCTGTCACAATCGTCCTCAAAATCATACTCCCTCCTAGAGACAGGGGCCCGCGTGTCAAGGAGAGCGGGCGCGGGCGGGGCCCGGCCTCTGGGGGCTGCCCGGGTGGGCCTGCGGGACTCACAGCTGGTTGAGCATGCGCTGCATCTCCTCGTTGATGCTGAGGGCTGTGCTCGCCTCCTCGTCCCCCTCGGGCTGGCGGGGCCCGTCACTCTCCAACCCGGAGGTGTCCTCAGTGGCAGCCTTGCGCTCCCGCTTCCGCCCCCCCATGGATGGGACCTTAATGGGAGACAAGTGCAGAGACTAGAGAGACGAGGCCGGGTGCATGCGGAGCAGGGGCAGGCGGGAGGGCGGGTGGGGAGGAGAAGCAGGAACCAGCAGATGGGCGGGGTGGACAGAGAGAGAAGACACAGTTACAATGACAGGAACAGAAACACCAGAGTTACCAAGGGACCGACAGACAGACACAGATGGGGACAGGGCTGCAGACTGAGAGGAAAGAAAAAGAAGAAACAGAAAACGGAGCAATGAGATAAGGGGAGAAATGGCTTGTGACCACGATAAGGTGTGCGCAGTGGCTAACAGGGATTCTTTTTCTTTCTAAAAAAGGTCTTTCTCATGAAATGACGGAAGGGAAAAGAAGGTTTTAGGCTGCAAGGAGGATACCGTGTTCACAAAGAGGAACCTAGGTCACTATCCAGATCTGGAAAAGCCGGAGGGAGAAGGGATAGAAAGAAAGGACACAGAGAGGAAAAGAGAAAGAATAAAGGGGGAGAGAGCAAGGGAACAAAAAAAGGGAGAAGAAATCTGTGCTGGAAAGCCCAGCGGGTCAGAACCCTGCGTAGTTTAGAAGCTGGGACTGGGACATTAATAAGCTTGCGTGAGAGCAAAACTAACCAGTTTCTTCTGTGGAGAAAGCAAGAGAAGATGAGAGGAAGAAGAGAGGAAGCAGACAGGAGAGAGGGAGGGGAGACAGGGCGTTAGAGACAGCTTTGAACCCTCTCTCCAGAGGCTGTCCCCTGCCCCCCAGCGAGTCCCACTGCGTCCCAGTTGCTAAGATGGGTCCCCTGAGGAGGAGGGCACTGATGGAAGGTTCTCGGCCTGCCCCACCCTCCCCTGAGGCAGCCGGGCGGGGTGCAGGCCCAGGCCAGCCGCCCTCACCTGGAACATGTGGATCACGTCCTCACAGTTGCGCTGCTGAGCCACGTCGCAGAGCTTGGCGGTGATGTCAATGCGGCGGCAGATGTCCATGTCCACCTTCATGGCCTTCTCCTGGATCTTCGTGTCCAGCTCCGTCAGGTTCTGTCCAGGGAACACGCGGCACAGTGAGGCGGTGCCCCCTCTGAAGATCCTCCTCACCCTCACCACCACACGTCACCGTCTCTTCCCCCGTGCTGCGCCCCTGCTGGCTGTCTTGCCCACAGCCCCCGGCTCATACATTGGGCTGCTCAGCAACCACCTCCCTGACCAGACAGGGAGCCCCAGGGGTGCGGCCCGGTGCCTGGGACGTGTGAGGAGCACCCAGAACAGATGTTCCCAGAGAGAAGGAGAGACTATGGGAGTTACAAGAGTAGAGAAGGCAGTATAAGGACAACCGCTAACACTCATTAGTACCAAGTACGTGCTAGCATGGTTCTCAGTGTGCTATGACCTTTCTACTCATTCTGCAAAGTGCATGCCTTATCCTCCTGTTCCACACAAGGACACGAGGACACAGAGGCAGAGGGGTTAAGGAATTCGCCCAAGGCCACACTGCTAACAAGTTGCAGAGCCGGGATCTGTAACCACTGAGCAATCTCTAGTGAGGACAGAGGTATGCTGCCTCTCAACACAACACCGGGACCTGTATTCCTTCTTTGTCTCTTGAGGTGGCAAGGGGAAAAACACGGAAGCACGGCAACGTGGGGGAAGGGGCGGTGGACAGGAAATCCACAGGCCGCAAGTGGAAAGGCCTGCTGTGCCTGGTGGTGGGCAGCCTGCCGGATGAGCCCCCGGGGCACGGCCGGGAGGGGTGTGTGGTGGGCACACTCACATTGCTCATGAGCCCCTTGAAGACCACTAGCTCAGCTTTCAACTGCTCCACCTTCATCGCTAGCTCCTCCTGGCAGGCGTCAGCCTCCTGGGCTTCCTACAGCCAGGCAGAGAACCAGATGTTAGTGGCACTGCCAGTGTGGACGGAAGGTCAAGACCAGGAGGGACAGGGGCCGCGGAGGGTGCTCACCTCCTGGAGCTCATTCACTCGCTCCTGCAGCTGTATGCGCACCGTGTACTCCTCTTCCCACCTGGCAGACATGGGGAGGGAGAGATCCCTGTAGGTGCCGGGTCCCTCCCTTCCCCTGCAGCTCCCAGCTCCCCACCTGTCTGGCTCAGGCCTCAGCCCCTGGGCCTGGGTCCCTAGATGGGGAGGCGCTGTGGACAGGAATGTCCGGCCGCCTAGCTGCAGCTGTCCGGCGGCTTCACACTTGCGGGCCAGAGCTGAGCTCCCCAGCTGCCTTCCCGGAACCTCCAGGCCATGCACCAGCAACTACATTTAAGAGCAACCGCAGCTGCTCTGGTCCTCCACTGCCCACCCAGCTCAGGCCCCGGCCCAACCAGCTGTCTGGCTGGCCTCGTGCCCCACGTCCTGCCCACACCAGACCACCAGGCTCCCCCCTTCAGTGGCACAGAGCCAGTCTCCCGCCTCCTGCCTGCACCAGAACAGAGCTCCTCTAGCCTGCGGCCCTGCCTCGTGTGGTACCACTTAACCCTGTAAAAGCAGCTGCAGGACACACAGATCATCAACAGAGATGCTCAAGAGCCAGGAGGAGATGCTCAAAGTCCAGCCCCACAAGTGCCAGAAAATGCCCACCCAGAGTCCCACCCACTCAGTGCACCAGAAAGGGGTGGCGGGGCTGGCCCTGAGGCCTAATGCAGTGGAAAGCAGGTCCCTACGCACCCAAACCCAGAGGGAAAGGGAAACTGGAGTATGCAAAAGTGCCTCATGAAACTGGTAGGTGAGAACCAGAGGCATCACCTCCGGGCACGCGGAATGCGGGGGCTAAGAACACAAGTCAGCGAGCGGGACGCTCTCAGCCACGGGCAGGCTCTGTCCCAGGGCGAGGCCTTCCTCTCAGGGTCACCCCAGGTAGCCAGCGCATGTTCCCTTACAGCACAGAGGTGCAGGGCTAGTGCTGGGGCAACACTGGACCCTGCCAGGTCGGCTGCACTAGCAGAACTCAGCCCACTCCTATCACCTGTCACTTCTTGCCACGCTCTGGCAAGGCTTCTTCCAGTCTGAGAAAGGAGGGGAACTGCACCAAGAGGGAAACTTTAATGCAAGAAAGGTGGGTAGGAAGTAGCAAAGAGGACAGCAAGGAAGTGAAAACCCAGGAGAATGTATTCTGCAGAAACAGAATCCAATCCTTTCCCCGGCTTCCCTCCTTTATTCCCATCTGGCCCTGTGTGCTCTTCCCTGGCTCTGCCCCCTGTCGGCTCTCCTGGCTCTCCTGTTCCTCACAGCCGCACTGCAGTATTCCTAAGAATAACTCCTCTCCATCACCGCAGCTGCCCCTCCCAGCTGGGCAGGGAGGAGATGCTGCCACCTGGTCTCCGGCCACACCCTTCCTGCTGCCCCACCTCCTTCTCCCAGGCCTTTCTCACTCAGACAGTGCGGGCCAGAGAAGGGCCCTAGCGGCATCAGGTTATATATTTCCTCAGGTAAGACCTTTAGCTTTCCTGCCCTTGTTTTCATCATCCACAACATGGAGGCATGGGGTCTATGAGTCCCTGCAGAAAGAAAGTAAGACAGCTGACAAGGGACAATAACCCTGGTCATGATGCATCAGGAAGGGTAGAAAGCATTGTGTGATGGTAAACACAACAAATTTGGGTAGAAACTTAAGGAAGTTATGTAAGAATTAAGAGTAATAAAATCTTAGCGGGTAAAAAAAAAATTCGAAAAGAAATAATCTGGAAGCTCACGGGACTTCTATTTGCACTCCCGCCATACTGTCCCACAAATAGGTTCATTTGATCTCCATTAAAATCTGGTCTCACTTACAAGGTTCCCTTAACACGGGTAGGATTTGAGCAATTTCTGTGTATTTGACATTTACCAACCACCTCTGTTCCAAAGAAATGGTATCCTTGAGTGAAGTGGGGAAGCAGGGGCCATTCCTATGTGGGGAAAACTGAGGCCACGGAAGAAAACCACCCAAGGTCACATGAGGCAGGGGAAATGAGAACAGAACCTAGCCCTCGGCTCCTGCCTTCTTTAGTGCTCAGGCGATGCCCACACCTTCCAGGCACAGACATTAGCTACAGTGTTGCTATAAAGAGAACAGAAAGAGGGCAGGGGACCTGGGAGGGAGAATGAGCAACTGCCAGCATCACGTACCATGCAGCACTAGCTGCCAGCCCTCTGCAGGGCCATGAGCTCATCAGTCCCCAAGGAATAACTCTTTGCTGCCCTGGACAGCTGGATCAAGGACAAACACTCTTTCAGTTAAAAAAAAAGAAAAATGGCCCTGAGAACACCAGTTGTTCCTGCGGTTATGGATGCATTCCAGAACTGCCCGTGTTCCACTGCTAACTGTGTGAACTCCTGCAGGGGCTGGGCTGGGGCTGGGGCTGAGGCAGGGGCAGGCTGGTTCTGGGTGGCGTCTGAATGATGTTTTTAGGATAACTGGGACTCCCAAAGACACTTTTGCCCTATATGGACTACAGCTAAGGAAGCCAGCATGAGGACAGACGCAACCCCCGAAAGCCGGCTGATCTGTGATCTGCTACACTTTGCAGGTTGCAGATCCCTGAAGGTCGCCCCCAGATCCAATGGTAACTTCTCAGAACATTTAGCCAATCACCACCAGACACAAGTCTCTGCTACACTGAGCTGCAAGGATAATTCCCAGACCTGCCCACAAGGGGTCAGTCAGAGTAGCTAATTAAGAGGTTAAACCTGAAGCCTCCCAAAACAAGTCATCGTCCTCCTCAACCACAGCCTGGGACAGAGTCCACAGAGTGCTGGCTGTGCCCATGCTCCTGTCCTGACAGCCTGCTGATCAACCCTCTGAGGAACCCACTTGGTATAGTGCCAGCACTTCAGCTTTGCATACCTTCACCTGGCCCCTGGTGCTACTCCTGCCAGATTCCCTGCAGAAAGCCAATTTTCACCCTCAGAATGCACTGGGCCTGCCCCCACTGGCCTTATACTCATAGGGTGTGTCCACATCCCCAGTTTTCTCCTATTCGACTCCTCTGGTGGCTCTGCTCACATCATCCTCACCCTTGGCTCTCTGCACTTTCAGGATCCCCAGCTTCCACTAGCCCTACACAACCACCAGTCCCTACCCCTTTCCTTAGAGAATCCCCCTGACTCTCCTCCCACCCTCCTTTTTTTAAATCTACTCCAAGCAATGGCCTGAGGTTCCAGAGCCTCTTGTTTGAAACTAGAGCAGGTGTCCAACTTCCATTGGCATCGCTTTGGGAAGCCCTGCGCAAAGGCAGGATCACCCACTGCATGGGCAGCCCCTCCCTCGCCGCCCCCTTCTAATTTCAGTTAGACTCCCAAATTAAAGCTGTATCCTTTGCCTCTTTCTTCTGATCCGGATGTAGAGCTTATATTACAAAACTGCCCAAAAGCTGAGACTGGTGGAGATAAGCTGTCCCCTCCCCAGATGTGACCTCTCAGACCCCTAATCCTTTCACAACTCACACAACCCCACAGTTAACACCATCACCCAAACGCTGCAGCCTGGATGAAACAGAAAGACAAGCCAGAAGAAAATCCCCCGCAGTATTTGGGCCCTAGTCTCCATCCTGTCACGTGTCTGACTTCTGCATTCTATGGATTCAGGCTCCGGGGATCCGATTCCATCTATTCACTTTCAAGCTCCTCCTTACACAACAGGAACTTTACTCTTATTTTAGTCCTCTCTGAATCTTGGGCCCCAGCTGCCCTTCTCTCCACGCCAAACGCTGGCCTGAGTGTGGCAGGACCCTAACCCTGTCCCCGCCTGAGTGGGTCCCTACCTCCGCTTGTACTCGTCCCGCTCGCGCTTCACCTTAGCCAGCACGTTGTAGAGCGCTCGGATCTCGGGAGTGATGGTGTCGATCTGGACGCCCACCCCGTCGGGGTGCACCCACGACAGGCCAGGCCCCTGCACCAGCGTGGGCTCCAGTCCCGGCCCCAGCCGGCGGGCGTGAGAGAAGGACCAGATGGTGCCGGGCATGAACCGGGCCGACGAGGAGAAAGCGGCGGAGGTTGCGGCGGAGGGAGACGAGTGGCAGGAGGCGGAGGGCGCGAGGGGGCCGGCAGGCGAGCGCGCAGGCGAGCCCAGCACCCGCGCCGACGGAGTGCAGACGGCAGACGGCCGGGCGCCCAGGGGCAGCCCCAGGGGCCGGATGGGGCTGACAAAGCCGGTCTGCACGGCCTGGTCACGGCGAGTCAGGCCCCGCCGGCCCTGCTTACCCTCCTCCAGCGCCTGCTGCAGCTGCTTCTCCAGCAGCCGGTTGCGGCGCTCCAGCTCGTGCACCTTGGCCAGGAAGCAGCGGAAGCGGAGGTTCAGGGTCTTGAGCACGTTGATGTTGGAGCCCAGGTCGTTTCGGAGGGCCATGGCGGCGGGGGGCGCCGGGCTCTGCCCGGGCGGCGAGTAGGAAGCTGGGCCGGGAGGGGAGAGAGGCGATGGAGGCACGTCCCCTCCCCTGGCGAAGTGCTCACCCCCTAGAGGGTCCCCGAGCGGCCCCGCCAAGCCCTGCTGCTCCTGCTGTAAGAGGAAGAGGTTGGGGCCGAATAACGGATTCATGGCTGCGCCTTCTACTGGGAGATGGAGACCGGTGCAGGAACACGGATGCGGGGCGAGGGAGAGGGACCAATGAGACGCCTGGGGGACGCGGGACAACCAATCAGACAGCAGGACAAAAGCGGCAGAGGTTAGGGGGGCGGAGGAGGGCAGAGAGGAAGCCAATGAAAGGCTCAATTTGAGGCAGGCACTGGACTTTTCCGGGTCTGAGGCTAAACAGAGCTGAGTGGAGATTCCGCCGGCCCTTCTCGGAGTAGCCCAGACCCCAGCCCACAATCCGGCCTTGGTGGCAGAGGGACAGAAAACCCATGTCCTCCCATACACCGTGGGTTCTGGTGGCAGGAACTCCCACTGCGCTCCTCTCCCCAAACACCCTTCCTCTTGACTCCCTAACTTTCCTTCCAAGTCCCTGGGGGTTTCTAGGGACTCCCTGAACCTAAAATTGACCTAATTTCTCAGTATACCACATTGTTCCCTCTCTTAAACAGGATCACTGTCCCACCCTCCCACCCTTAAAGTAGCAAAGACAGTACACAGTCCCCTCAAAAAACACACAGCGACTAGAGTTTGCAAAGTGTATTAAATTTCATATGCAGTAGGTTTAGAGTTCCAACCCAGTGACAACAGCAAGGAGCCACCCGGGTTTAGATTCAGCCATCCATCTAAGACAGCAGCAGCTGGCTGCTGCTTCTGGAGTGAGATTTTCTCCTCTTTGCTGGAGGGGGCCGGCTGGAACCAAGCGGGGCTGTGGTAGGAGTCTTAGGTCCCTTGGGAGTGCCGTTCTGTTTCTGGAAGGCAGCTTTCTTGGAAGGCTGCCCTGGCAACTGCTGCTTTACCTTCTCAGCCCCTTGGATCTTCCCAAAAGGCTGAGCACAGTTTTCAGGCTTCTGAGTGGCTTGGGTCTTGAAGACGGACAGCACAGCAGGTGTCTGTGTGTCCATGCCCTTGGCAGGAGCATTCTGCTTCTGGAAGGCAAGTTTCTTGGAAGACTGCCGTTTAGGTGACTGTTGCTTTAGTTTCCTGATCACTTTTGGTTCCCTGATCACTTTGGCCTTTTTGGCTGGCTGACCACTATCCTGGAGCATGGAGGAAGCCCCGGTCTTTGTGAGAGAAGGTACAGTGAACAATTCAGAGTCTGCTGCTTTGGAGATGCCGTTCTGCTTCTTCAAGGATGCCTTCTTGGGGTGCGGGTGTTTCCGCGGCTGCTTTGCTTTCACAGCCACTTTGGCCTTCTTAGCAGGTTGGCTGCTGTTCTCAGGCTTGTGGGTCACCTGACCTTTTAAGTCAGGCAAGTCTAGGCTTGCAGGGGTGGATGATGCAGAATCTCCTGTGGCTAAAATTAAACAGATGGTTTGAGAAAACAGGCCTCATCATTAGGTTTTGATCATTAGGGGGTGAGGCAAGTAGAGGCATTAAGGAAACTGCCTGGGTACTATCTCTTGGCCAAATGTTTCACATAACTGGGACAGTGCCTTAGAGAAGATTACATTACCTAGATGCATACTACTTTGTACCACCTGGCCTTCACTCAAGTCGCATTTGAACCTTGCATTAAAGAAAAGGGATCGGGGAAGCCGGGATGGCTCAGTGGGTTAAGCGCTCACTTTGCAGCCCCAGGGACTGAGGACTGAATCTCGGCCTCGGCCCATGCAGACCCATATGCTGAACTGGGGAGTGCCCCCAATTCAGTTATCACTGGGGTGAGACCCCAGCCCAGTTCCTGCCCTGTGCAGCCCCGCCCACCTGTGGAATGAAACTATGTGGAAAAACCAATGATGTACAACTATCGCTGTTCTGGGCCCTCCCCCTTCTCTCTGTCTCTGTATCTCTATCAAAAACAATAAAAATAAATCTTTAATATATTTTTATTTATTTATTTTTGACAGAGAGAGAGAGAGAGAGAGAGAGAGAGAGAGAGAGAGAGAGAGAGAGATACAGAGACAGAACTGAACTGGGGGAGCTCCCAGTTCAGCATACGGTTCCGCACGGGCCGGGGCCCAGGATTCGATCCTCGGTCCCTGGCGCTGCAAAGTGAGCGCTCAACTCACTGAGCCATCCCGGCGTCCCCAAAAATAAATCTTAAAGAAAAAAAAAAAACGGGGAAGCCAGGATGGCTCAATGGGTTGAGCGCTCACTTTGCAGCGCCCGGGACCGAGAATCGAATCCTGGCCCCGGTCCGTGCGGAACCATGTGCTGATCTGGGAGCTCCCCCAGTTCAGTTCTCTCTGTGTCTCTGTATCTATCTATCTCTCTCTCTCTCTGTGTCAAAAAACAATTAAAAATAAATAAATAAATATTTTTAAAAAAATAAGAAAAAAAGAAAAGGAATCACTTCCCATCCTTGGGTCAAAAGGTTTTTAGAGGAAGCCATGCCCCCTTGAGGATAGCAGATAACAAGACAGTCTAAGAAGGAGGTGAATCCTGAATAAACCTGAAGCACTAGGCGTTTTTTTAAGTCAAAGAATTTTTTTTCCTTGTGGATTTTGATGAGATGTAGGTAACAAAGGCACACACAGCAACTAGAAACAAGCTAGTAAGACATAAATGAGGACTGACATACTAAATATGTACTTTTAATATATTTTTATTTATTTATTTTTATTTTTGACAGAGAGAGAGAGAGATACAGAGACAGAGAGAACTGAACTGGGGGAGCTCCCAGTTCAGCATATGGGTCCGCACAGGCGGGGCCGGGACTCGATCCCCAGTCCCCGGCACTGCAAAGTGAGCGCCCAACCCACTGAGCCATCCCAGCTTCCCCTAAATATGTACTTTTATAGTTACAAGTTTTAACTATTTTTAAGGTGTTTGTTAACATTCACATGTGACTTTTCTAAGGGGCGTTATTTATGAAGAAAAAAAAAATCTACTCAATAAAGCAGTTTGTATCCAGAGAAGCTCACCTCTCCCTCTTCCAACTAAGCTCAAGGTTATATCCCAGCATACAGAGCTCTCAAGCTTGTTTCAGAAAACCCCACCCTTCCCCTTGAGAGCCAGGCCAGACTCCTCAAGATGGCTGAGAAAACAATGTGCAATTAGTGTGATGGGCTCAGAGAACTGCTGAGAGTTTTGAGTCTTTTGCCAACCCAGTGCTGACAAAGCTGGACCAGCAGAGGCCCATTACCAGTAAGGCAACCCTGGGCCGAGGAGGAGAAACCACAATCTGCACAGAGCACACATTTAGTGCCAACAAGCCCAGCCACTTGGCAGAATAAAGGAAAAGGCCCCCACCTATAGAATGCTCTAACATACTCCAATGGGATCCAGGCTCAGGAACAAATGTAGCTGGGATGATAAGGGTCTCTCCTCCAAGCAGGCAAAGCCCACAATAAGGGCAGCAGAAATCCCTCCCCTGCAGTCACGCTATGAAACCGCTTGAAAGGCAGAGTGTAAAGGTAGTGATGAAGGGTAAAGAGCAGATCACTTACCTGTCTGGGACTGGGGAACAGAATTGGAGAACTTCTTGAACTTGGCAATAAAGAAACCATCCATATTGTGGGTATGAGGGTAGAAGCGGCGGGTGGAACGCAGAGTGGGGTGGAAACGCCTTTCTCGAAAGCGGGTAAAACCCTCTTGGCCAAAGTCGAGGCCTGTGGGCACTAGTCGCACGTTCCTCTTTTTCAGGGCATAGTCTACCACCCACTCATTCTCTTCCACCTGGACATGTGGGGAAGACAAGGACGGAAAGCGGAGCTGAAGGGAGCTGGATGGGGCAAACTGCCCGGCAGGCCTGCCCTCCTGCTGCCGCGGCAGCGGCCTCACCATAACGGAACAGGTGCAGTAGACGAGGTAACCTCCTGTGCTAGAGGTGGCATTGACAGAGTCAATAGCACTCAGGAGCAGCTCCTTCTGAAGGTGAGCACAGCGCAGGATGTCCTTCTCGTCCTGTCCCAGGAACAAGACGAGAACCAAGGGTGTTAGAATTTCAAAAGGGCAGCCTCAGGAAGAGAAGTGAGCAACAGCTCGGTGTGTCCCTCCACCTCCATTCAGGCTCTGGGCCCAGCCAAAACCTCTTCTCACCTTGTTAGTCTTCACAGTGGGGTCCTTGGAGATGATCCCAGTGCCACTGCAGGGAGCATCCAACAGTACTCGGTCAAAGCCCCCCACCACCTGGGGACAAAGGAGGTTAATCAGATGTTTTTGGTCACCTGTACCATACCGTTCGTTCATTTCCTAGGGATAAGTCTACACATTCTGATGTCAGGAAGGGGCAGGTGGCCCAGAAGACATCTTAGGAGAGATGCACAGAGGGGAGGCCCACCTTTGGGAAATGGCGCCCATCATAGTGGCTCATAATGGTGTTGGTGACTCCCAATCGGTGCAGATTGCCCACGACACTCTTCAGCCGCTCAGCATTGGCATCATTGGCAAGGATCACCCCTGTGTTCTTCATCAGCTGGGCTGAGGGGAAGGAGGGCAGTGCTCAGCATCCAGCTCCTCTGCCCCCACACTTGCTAGCCACCCTCTAGCCCAGGAACCCATAGGCGACGCCTCAGCACCTCCAGGCAAACTTCACTCCCACTAAGCCCCACTCCCCACTGCCTACTGCACTGGTCTCCCCAGGTGATGAGCAAGCCCACCAATATAGGACTTCTATTTTTACTGCACATGTCTCTGGTCCTACAGACTGTTACTACTTTTAAGTGACAACAGCTTAATAAAATAAGTCTGAGAACACTGTGCCAAGGACCTCTATATGCTTACCTCAACCCTCATAACCCACGAATATAATACCAAGCCAAGCACAACTGATACCCCATTTAGCAAGTGACAAAAGAGAATCAGAGGCTTGCCCACGGTCCTGTGGACAGTAAGGGGAACCCACGGGGCTGGAACACAGGCTGACTCCAGAGCCTGTGCTCCTCACCACTCTGCTCACTGCCTGTGCACTGTTTCCTGAGCATCAGCAAGTAAAAGCAGAGAGCCAGATGAATCCTACCCCTGCCTGCCCTTCTTGTACCTATGTAGCTGGTCTTTCCTCCAGGAGCACAACACATGTCCAGGATCCGCTCATGTTCCTGGGGCGCCAAGGCCATGACAGGTAACATGCTGGAGGCTCCCTGCAGCATATAGTGCCCAGCCAGGTACTCAGGAGTAGCACCTGTGGAGGGGGACCTGTCTGTAACATGCTGGGACAAGGGTAGGGGCAGAAGAGCTATCGGGTTGGGAACACTTACCAATGGGCACTGAGGAGTCATACACCACAAGTCCAGTCTTTGACCACTTGCCCAGGGGATCCAGATTAACCCCACGATTGATTAGCGCCTGAAGAATGAAGTGGGTTTTTAATTATTATTTTTTTATTGTTTATTTATTTTTTGTTGTTTTTGACAGGGAGAGGGAGAGAGAGAGAGAGATACAGTCAGAGACAGAGAGAAGAGAGAACTGAACTGGGGGAGCTCCCAGTTCAGCATATGGGTCCACATGGGCCGGGCCGGGACTCGATCCCCAGTCCCCGGCACTGCAAAGTGAGCGCTCAACCTACTGAGCCATTCCGGCTTCCCCAGAATGAAGATTTTTTAAACATCTTCAGCTACTATACCCAGAAAACAGATGGAAATATGAAGACCTGGTCCTGTCAGGAAGTCTGGGACACAGCTCGTAGAACTCTTAGTCAGACACAATCATCACAGACTCACAGTGCAATTTCTCCTCTCCCATCCCATCCACTGGTGTCATTTCCCTTCACCTCAGGCTCTAACTCAAGGTCTGAACTCCATCCCAACAAGGCAGACTGCCAGCTTCTAGTGTTATTTCCTGGAAGTAGACCTTCCATTCCAAGAAGCTCAGCACCCTTACCATGCTAATATTTAACGCTATTGGTTATAGCGTGTTAAAGATAATTATCAGGTTATCTTTGCACCAGGAGGCACACAACACACAGGGCCACATCATTTTAAACAGGGGCTTTTAACTTGGGGTGCCTGAACCTTTGGAAACTAGCTTAAAATAAAGTTTGTGCATGTGTGCCATGGCTTTTTCTGAGGGCAGGAAGTAATCCCACCAGTTTCTCAATAATCTAAAAGGCAGACAACTCCCTCTCATTTCTGAGGCAGCACTTTTATTCTGATTTAGATGTTTCAACTCTGTCACAGGGAGCAGAGGCGAAAGGGTTAGGTTTCCCACCTCACAGACACCTGGGCCCTGAGCTGGTCCCACAGACCCAGCATGACACTCAGGCCTGTCTAGGTTTGCCTCTGGGGATCAGGCCTATACTAACGAACGCTTAGGTGCTAAGAACGCACCCAGTCAGGGTGGGATAGGGCTAGTGGAAATCAGTACCTCCCAGAGATAAGCAACCCTCAACCACCACCCCTCACCTGAGCAAGGTCTCGGCGCCGGGTTTTCAAGGTGTTGGTCCTAAGGGTGATGGGCCGAGGCACCTCATTAGCTTCTAAGAACTCCACCAGCTGGGAAGGCAAGATGGCAGGAGAAAGTCAGGCTGCCTAGATTAGAAGCTCAGCCAGAAGAGAAGAAAGCAAGGTGGAGAAGAGGTGAGACAAGCAGGAGGAGCATTAGTTTAACAACTCAGTACCTCAGACAGAGGGAAGAGGTCCATGAGCTTGCCAAGGAGGAAGTCTCCATAGGAGTAATAAGTGGCCAGATCCCTCTGAAGCCGGTGCAGATATTCAGCTCGAGACCGACCTTCCTCCCGCTGAGTCCCAAAATCACGGAGCACCCCAACTATATCTTGGATGCGCTTGTGAAGCCGCTGCAAGTCTGGAGCCTGGGCATGTGGATCTGTTAAGGCCCTGCTTCACAAAGTCCCAGGTCCGGGAAATGCCCTCTTGCAAGCACCTTCCCGCACCCTTCACCCTGCACTGGAAGGATATCCGGCTCCATCTCCCCAGCAGGGGGCAGCACAAAAGGCTCCTCCACATCCACATTGATCTGCAGGCCCCCGTCAGTCTCATCGCCCTTCTGAGGGCATGACTCAGGGGACATTTTCTCCTCTTCCTCCTCTTCATCAGTCTCATCAGTCTCCTCCTCACTCCACTGGTCCCTAGAAACAGGTCCAGGAACAGAGTGATTCACAGACCAAATCAGGTATTTTCTCTTTCATCACAATTTCCTTCATTCCAGCCAGCAACTATTCTCCATCCTAAAGAGTTTCCAAAACTCACCCAGCAACAACTTCCTGGGCCTTCTGCTTCCGAGCAGCCTTTTCAATGGGCAGCAACTAAATAACAGAGACAAGGGGGTGGTGATGCAAACAAAGCCTGCCCTCCCACCACCCAACTAAAACTTTCTTTGTATTTTTTTTTTTCCGAAATACAAAACGTAACACTTGCTTTCAGAAGGAAACACAGACCCTAAGGCAGCAAATATAAGATTGGCACAGTACTGACCACTGTCGAAACTTAAGTGATGGATTGAAAGGGTTCGTTACACTGTTCTATCTACTTTTGTATTTCCCTTTCCATTAAAAAGCTGAAAGCATGAATACACACCCATATGTATGCAGGGAGACAAAAAATGCCATTAGGCATTCATTCTGCCATATTTTTTCCAAACTTAATATTTTTCACATAATTAAATTCATGATGAATTTTCAAATCTGTTTGTCCTTTCTTATTCACAGATCACAAGCATTTTCAGACATAATGGCCAAAAGTTAATTTAGCATATGAATGAACCATAATTTACTTATGCTTACTGGGTACTTCGGAATTTTCCAGTTTTTGGTAGTATAGTCTACTAGGTACCTACAAATCTCGTAATAGGAACTCTGTAAAGGGCAGGGCTGTGGGAGAGGACTGCAAATTGGAACACCTTTTATTCTATACAACTCCGAATATTGCTTAACTTTTTCTAATAACACCCCACATACTAATTGTATAATATGCAAGTGACTTCTTATACCTAAGTAAGTAAATCGGTCCACATTTCGGATCATCTTCCTAAACAGAATTACTAAGTCAAAAGGAAAACTTTCTAGATTCCCAGATAGCAAATACTTTATAAAAATGTGTGTGCATTTCTGTTCCCATCCATGAGACATACATAAAAGTGTCCACCTTACCATATAGTACTCACCAGCACTGAGCAGTCTTTTTTTTAAAATGCTTTATCCTACATCTCATTAAACTTACATGTGTGCTAAGAGGTCATAAAATGATAAGAAAACATTGATGGAACACTGAAATCCCTTTCCTCTACTCAGGCTTATCCTTGTCACTGAGGAACAAGAATCTGGAAAGACTCTAAAAGGATCAATCCCTTCCTGAACACCCAGAGATAAATCTCACCTCTTCGCCTTCATTGTCATCTTCGTCCTCTGAGTTGGAATCAGCTCCATAGTCATCTATCAGATCAGCATCACCATCCTCAGAGTCCCAGAGGTCCCCCTGGTTCACCACACCATCCTCTTCAGAGTCTTCGTCCTCTTCCTCATCACTGCTATGGGCTGGGGCTGGGCGCTTCTTGCCTTGAGCAGTGTTGAATAAGGACTGGGCTTCCTTCTTCCCAGGTGTCTGGACAGCTCCTGCAGAGAGTCCTAGGATTTGAAGAATCCTGGACTAACAGTAACCACACACTGATAGAACCTGTATTTTCTACCCCTGAGACTGTCCTTTGGCTCTTCCTTTCACTTCAGAAATGCTCAGCAAACTCTACCTACCCAGGACCCAGAGGAAGCCTTACATAGCACCTAGCTCCTATTTTCACTGACCTTTTGGTAGTTTTCCAGGCAATGGGTTGGCCCCAGGACACTTATTCATCTCAGGAGCTTCGGCAGAGCCCAATCTCCTCTTAGCTGCTCTAAAAAGATACAAGGAACGAAGAAATGAAACATGCCTCCAGGTTTTATCATTTCTCATCGCAGAGAAATGTGATGAAAAGTCCCCAAACAACACTTTTCATCACCATGCTCACATGGGATCACATGGCTAAAGATGAACAGTAACACTTTAATTTACATTAAGACTGGACATCCACACTCACCTCTTTCGAGCACGGCTAGACAGTCTCTTCAAATTTTCATCACCAGCTGTTTAAAAAAAAGCGGCAAACCAGGAGGTTACAGGGCATATAAAAAAGAACAAGAGTTGGAGAAGCCAGGATGGCTCAGTGGGTTAAGCGCTCGCTTTGCAGCCCTGGGGATCGAGGATCAAATCCCGGCCCATATGGGCCCATATGCTGAATTGAGGCATGCCTTCCATGCGGGAGGCCCCCAGCCCAGTTTCTACCCTGTGTGGCCCCCGCCCATCTGTGTAGAACAAAACCATGTCGAAAACTGATGATATACAACTATAGAGACTGTTGTTGGCCCACCCCCTCCTCTCTGTCTCTGTCTCTCTGTCAAAAACAATAAAATAAATCTTAAAAAGAACAAGTAGAGGAAATAAAAGTTGGGAGAGAATTAGAACACTAATGAAAGGGAGTCAATTCTAACTCATGCACAGTACTCTACCAAGAGCTGGATAAGAAAAGTAAAGGAGATGCTCTCCATCCTGTTGCTCATCAGCCAAATCCAAACTGGGCCTTCCTCTACACTTCTGATTTCAATAAATAGCAGCAGCATCATTATTATTTTGATAATACAGATTCAAAGTTATCCTTTTTTCTGTCCTTTCTGTTACTCTCAATATAATTGGTTACCAACCACAACAAATTTTAACTTTACAACTGCTGTTTTTCATACATGCTCCAAGAAATAAAAGGCTTAAATCTCAGCATTACCATTTATTAACTATATGCAGGTTATTTAACCTCTCAGCATTAATTTCCTTAATAGTGCCTCTCAGTGCATTAAGGGAATGAAGTGATACAACGTGTCCAAAGGGTTCAATAAAGTGTCTAGGACTTGCTAATACCTCCATAAACTGCATGTTTTATCTAATGTGCAGCACAAAATACCTGTCCACACTTCTATCCCACCCAGTCTTCCATGCAGACTATTGACCTTGTGGGAACCAGATCTGTACTTTCCCATCTTCATCTCCTCCACAATGCAGCTCAGTGACTGGCCTGTCTCCTTCCCAACTTCCACCTGCTCAAGTGTCACCCATTTTTCAGCGACAATTCTTAAAATCTTTAAAGACTTATTTTTATTGTTTTTGACAGAGACAGAGAGAAGGATGAGGGCCCAAAGCAGTCTCCACAGTTGCTCATCATTGACATGGTTTCATTCCACACAGGTGGGCAGGGGCCTTGCAGGGTGGGAATTGGGCTGGGGGTTTCCCGCATGGGAGACATGCCCCCTTGAGCCAGGGGCCAAACGGGGGAGTTCGGGGGGGCGGGTGAGAACCAAACTGGGGGCCTCCCATATGGGAAGCACACCTCAGTTCAGCATATGGGTCCACACAGGCCAGGGCCAGATTTGATCCTTGGGCCCTGGGGCTGCAAGATGAGTGCTCAACCCATTGAGCCATCCCGGCATCCCCAATTCTTAAAATCTTTTAAGTTCTCTCTCTAACTGCATGGGTCCCCCTCCTCTGAACTTCAATGTTAAAACACCCCTTTCCATGCATGGGTACTTGTGACCCTGTCATATCTTCCCTAAGTTGTAAATGCTGATGACAGTTTCATTCATACTTATTTCTTAATAACTCATACAAAGAAAATTCCATATGAACATAAAGTGAACACAGAAACTAAACAACGGAGCAGGTAGGTTTATATATACAGATGAAAGAATGGCGTGAAAGTTGGAGAATCAGAAAGCATGCCTGACCCTTACCTGTAGGCAAGAATCTGGCGAGTTCGGTCTCGGCACCCTTCTGTTTCCGGGCCTTTCGGCCTGGCCCGTGCTTTTCTTTCTTCGTAGGGTCCAACTTGCGCCCCATGGTGCTGGGGAAAAGAAAAATCGGAAAAAATGGAGTCACAAGGGTTAGAAAGGGAAAAGCAGACCACTAATTTAGTGTATGACAGTGTCAAAGGGCATTCCCTCGACCAGAACCTCGCCTCTTACATCCCCAACAACCCGAGGCCTAATCAAACCTGCATCCTACAATGGGACCGGGGCCCCACGCCATTTGTACCGCGTCTCCACCCTCATGACGCAGACATAGTCAGTACTCCCTCGACTTCCTCCAGAGCACCCCGAAGCCTCCGCTCACCTGAAAGCGAGGCCAGGCCCGAGACACCTCTCAATATCAGGTGCAGCACTCCACGTGCAGTCCCAGGTTAGCGTTCTGACACCGGCCGCTTAGGAAACGCGCTCGCCGCGTGACCCCGCCCCTTCCGGTCGCTTCCGTCGGCCGCAGAACCCGGAACATAGGAGCGCTCTAGGAACGCATGCGAGGCTGTCCACGTTGCGGCCCGTGGAAATCCGGTGGCGGACCGCTCCACTCAAATTCTCCGAGGGCGAAGGCAATGGGGGCGGGACCGTTTCCGATTTCCCCGCCCTTCCCTCACGGCCTTGGCTTTTTGCCCCGCTGCAGATTTGTATCAGAAAAACTGGTACCTGAAAACTGCCCCCCCTTTCAAACCAAGGCGTAATAGCCGGGCCCTCCTCCTGGAACACTCCGACGTACCTCAAGATCAAGGAATTCCGGGCCTCTTACTTATCCCCAACCCTTTGATTAGGACACCCTCTTCCTTGATCCCCACAGACCCATGTTCAGCCGTCAAGTAAGGTTCCTCTCTGCCTAGGTTCACATCTGGAGGTCGGGAGGACATCTTGCATACTAATTTTACACGTTAAAATTCTTCAAATACATACTAAGGTAGTGCTTAGTAGCTGTTAAAAATTGTCCCAAGCACTTAACTGGTTTTATCTTCCCAACTCTATGAGGAAGATATCTTTATTACACACATGAGAAATCTACAACCCAGGAAAGTTAACTTCCTCGAGGTCACACAGCCATGAAGTGTTAGTACAGGGTATGAACCCAGGTAGTTTTGGAGACTTCTTTTCCACAGGGGGCCATCTTCCTTGGTCCACAGCACATCAGACATATGCACACTGACATGACACAGCTCTTGTGGACTATCAGAACACAAGGAAAACTTCAGTTTTCAATTACACATTTCCCAGGGCTCCAGTCATACACATTCATCCACCTGCACCTACACCCACACTGAACCAGTGCACTAAAATACAAGGAAATTTTTATTTTCAATTTTCATCAAGAAATTTGCTGTGGTTTTTTTTTTTATGATTTTGGTTCTTTTCCTTTTTTTTTTTTCTTTTTTTTTTCCACTTTATTTAATTCTAGCCATGGCCGGAGCCACTGGGTTCCTGGTATTAAAAAGATGCCAACAGAGGTAGCTGTGTCTCGCCCAGGGGCCCGGCCCACTCTGTATACCCAAAAAAAGGAGAAAACAAAATAAACAACAAAATAAAACCAAAAGAAATTTAGATCGTTTTCTTCAAGCCTGGCAGGAACCCACAACAGTTTGTGTGTAACAGGCGTTACAGTGGGGAAAGCCAGGGCCCAGAAGGCCAGCTCCCTGCAGATGGCGCCGGCGCTACTGCTGCAAGTCTCTCCAGCAGGAAGGGCACCACCGACCCTTACTCCCTTCCCTCCCCCAGTACTGAGGACTGTCCCTTTACAACATGGAAGATGGGTAGAAGGAAGGCAAGGGTCCCTCAGGCCCTCAGGGGAGAAGATGGACAAGGGGATGTGAGGAAGGTCAACTGCTCAGCGGTGGAGGTGGTTATCATCATCAATCTGGACCTTCACTGTTGCTGGGCTACCTATAGGAAAAGAGAACAGGAGTCAGAATTCCAGAGCACAAGAATCCATCAGATCCCAAGGGAACTCACTAGTAAGAGAGCCCCACCTGCCCAGTTAGGGACAGAGAGCAAAAGTCACAAGTTCATAATGGTTCTGCTGGGACAGCGGGCCAGAAGAAAATGGTCTTTACCTGCTGTGGAGGAGGGTCAGGTGCTCGGTTTGCCAGGCGGCTAAGAATATTACGCTCTGACATCTGTAGCCTCACAGCAACTGGGGGAATTCGGGCAATAGTAGCTGGGAGTCGAGTTACATCTGCTTTCATGTCACTCAGCAGTTCTTCTAGCTGTTTCAGAACTGCACAGGGGAAAAAGAGGTGGTGAGCTGTGGTGAAGACAGATCCTTCTTACCATAGTGGACCCCTGCCCCCTATGATTTCTCAATAACTAAGTGACTGGTATGCTGGAGTGTTTGAATTTCTTTTATCAGTGTCCAGACCTGGCCTCCACCATACTCAAATTCCTATTCCTCATATTCCAATTCCACCTATCCATGATTCTATGGGTTTTTTAAAAAGATTTTTGACAGAAGGAGGGCCCATAGCAGTCTCCACAACTGTACATCAGTTTTTGACAGTTTCACTCCACAGGTGGGTGTGGATCTGCACAGGGCAGGAAATGGCAGGAGCTCTCCCACATGAGAAGCTCATCCCAGTGAGGACAGAACTGAGGGCACACCCCACCTCAGCATATGGGTTTGCATGGACCAGGGCCCAGATATGATCCTCAGAACCCGGAGATACAGGACAAGCGCTCAACCCGCTGAGAGATCCCGGCATCCCCTGAATTTTTTTTTTTTAAGAGTTATTTTATTGTTTGAGAGGTGAGAGAGAAAGAGAGAAGGGGGGAGGGTCCAGTGCAGTCTCCATAGTTGTACATCACTAGTTGTGACATAGTTTCATTCTACACAGGTGGATGTGGGGCCACACAGGGTGGGAACTGTACCTAAGGCCTCCCGCATGGGAAGTAAGAACCTGGGCTTGGTGGTTACCAGTTGCGCCACAGTTCAACATATGGGGATGCACGGGCCAGGGCCAGGATTCAATCCCTGGACCTCACGGTTGTAAGGCAAGCATTCAACCTGCTGAGCTATCCCAACATCCCGATTCTATGCTTTTTTTAAGTCACCTAATCCTCACTGTCCTTTGCTCCCATTGTCTACTTCCTCTACTTCTTGAGAATTATTCTTGTTTCCTTTTCTATTTTTTCTCACCTTTTAGAGCTGTCTCCTTTTAAAGAGCCCTCTACTCCTCACTTCACTGCCCATCCCCCTCACAATGTTTTAATGTTAATTAGAAACAAAATGTTGAAAAGGCTCTAGAAATCATGTTACCTCTAAAGTATCCCAGATGACACTATTATTCTGCTTTGCCTTCCACCTCCAACAACTTGAATATGTATGTTGAGTTAAAAGAGGTAACAAATTACTGTCCTTGATTGCCTCTAATAGCTTCCCAAGGAGGAAAGCACAGCTCCCCAGCACATTCTAAGCTCCCAGACAAATGGACTCTGAAAATCATTTTGGAAACAAGTGAATTATTCTTGGGGAGAGGCAGAGGAGGAAGGACGCTGAGTCAGCAGGAGGCAGGGGAGCCACTGGCTACCTTTGTGCAGGACCGCATTGGCAGGCTTGTTTCCTGCCATTGACTCCTTAGACAGGTGCTGATGACTCTCTGCTAAACACTCCACCTCAGCAAAGCGGGTGTTTAGAGCCATGGAAGGGTGAGAGGGATCCTCTGACATGTTCAAGTAAGCTGCCCGGCGCAGCTGTTCCTCAATCACCAAGGCTTGTTCTAGGAGCTGGACAAGGGATAGAGAGGAGATGGGAATTGAACTGACACTTATTTCTGAAGGGCCTCTCAGAACCTATAAAGAACTTATGGACGATTCCCCAACACCTAAGCAATTCAGTATTGCATTGCCGTTTATTACTCCCTTTTAGAGGTCCATGTCTTTAAAACTCTTTACCCTTTATTGAGTCACTATTATATAAAAACAACTCAATTTAGAAAATGCAGAATGTATAAGAATTAAAATCACAAATACCACCACCTGCTAGAGATAACTGTTAACAGTTTTTCTTTGCATACATCTTTACATAATTGAGATTATATATACGCCTATCTATATTATGCTTTCACTCAGTTATATAGTAAGCATCTTCTGATATTATTGATTGCACTTTATAAAAGATGATTGTTAAGGGTTGCACAGTAGTCCATCCCACAGATAAACCTACCTTATTTCAATTGTTTTACTAATGGTTCCCTGGTGGTCTAGTGACTAGAACTTGGAGCTGTCAATGGTATCTTTAAAATTACTTTTGTTTTGTCTCCTTATCTCACTCCCATTTCTTTCCTTCACCATAGGTAACCTTTCTAATATATTTACTGTATGTCTTTTTGTGAAATAACTTAAGTATTGTTTCATGTGCACATTTCTAATTTTCGGAAGAATGTTCTGTATATAAAATGCATTTTCTTCCTTTCCCCACTACATCTTTTTAAAAGGTACGTTTATATTGTTATAGCACATGCACTTTGTTGCTTCTACCTGCTGCTTAGTGCTCCACGATATGAATCTACATTTTTCCCTATCCGCACTCACAATGTCAAACAATTGTTGCCTTCTGGCCCTGCCACCAAAAATTATACTGCAACAAACTCTTGCATCTGTCACCTGATGGAGCTGTGTAGAGACAGAACATTGACTCAGAAGTTATAAGACTTAATTTGCTCAAGTACCACTCACTGGTTCTTAAAGAGAATGAATCCATTAGGGGTCAGGAAAAAGGACAGTATGAGAATGGGCTATTGTTTCTTCCACAAGACCTGACTCCATCAAGGCCTACTATTTTATCTCAAATAGACCAGCATCCATTTTCAATCTATAATACACTGTCTGTCATCTTTACCAATCCCCTCATCCTGCCCCAAACTGAGCTTTCTCTAGGATCAGCCCCTGGCTTGCTGCTATTTTTTAAATGTTCTTCCAAGAGATCTCTCCTCTCCTAGTGTTAGCCAGCAGCTCTATGCAAATGATTTGCTTTTCAAACCTGCAGCTCAAGCACAAATTGTTCTGATCCCATTCATGTATGGATGATCACTCTTTGATCCCACTTGCTTGTGGTGGTGGGGGTAGTGGAAAGGGTATTTACCTGTGAGAAACACCAAGTGCCTTGTCTAAAATTGAACTTAATTCTTTTCTACAAATTGTTTCCTCTCACTTCCCTGATCTGCCATTGATAATTTAACTTTCTCAGTGACTCAGGCTCAAAACTTCCATTATTTTTAAAGTCTCATTCCTTTGCACCTCAAATTCAGTAAGGAGTCAGCAAACTGGCAGGGGGCCATGATGCCTGTTTTTGTATGGCCCCATAGCTAAGGATGGTTTTTTGTATTTCTTTAAATGGTTGGGGGAAAAAAATAAAAATAAGACAAGTTTGTGACACTTCATAAAAACTGTATGATGTTCAAATTTGAGTGTTGATAAAGATTTATTGGAACACATTCATACTTACTTGTCACCTATGGCTGCTTTCACACTAAAAAGACTTGAGTATCTGCAACAAAGACTGTTCTGTCCCACAAAGCCTGAAATAGTTACTGTCTGGCCCATTAATAGAAAAGGTTTGCTGACCCCTACAAAAATAATCTGTACGTTCTATAAATTCTTTGATGTTTTATTTCCTTTACCCCATCCTTTTCATTTTCCACAACCAGCATCACATCCCAGGCTTTACTACCTCATGACTATATGATAATTCTATACCGGTAATTTCATGAATGTCCTATTTCTGTTTCCCTTAGTCATATCAAAACTCTTCACATACGGTACCTTCAATGGCTACCCATTAACTATAGGGTAAAGTCCAAACTCTCTTACCTGGTGCAAAAACCCACCTACTGATGTCTAACTCTTACCTCTCTCTTCAAGTTACCTCCCAACACAAGTGTTTTCTACAACCCAACTGGGCTAATTTGCAGTTGGCAAACACCCAAAACTCTACCACTTAATCCCTTTTAGTTCAGTCTTATTTCTATCCAACAAACTCTATTACATTCATCAAAACCATTCCAATGCCACCTTCTCCATGGAGCCATTTGTGAACTCTCTCTCCCCACTCCCCAAATTCCCTCTGGAGAACTTGTTTATGGATTCAGCAGTTTCCCTCCCAATACCCAGATTGGTGTTCATTCAAAAGTGATAGCTTCTTGAGAATAGACACCATGCTTTGTCTTGTCATCTTTTACAATACTCATTGTTTGGCATATGTTTGAAGGTTTGTTAGTGTACATTTCTTATTCCCCAGTTATATTATATTTGGCAAACGAGCTATGTCTTGTCTTCATGGTGTCACAATTTGAGGGTCTGCATACAAGGTACTCTTAATACATATGTGCTGAATTCCTGAGTAAGACTCCCATCAGTCCTAGTCTTATTAGCCCTAGTGATTCTGATCATGAAGTTCTACCTTTGCATTTACTTTTCAAATCCACTCTATCCTTTTATCCACACAGGAACTCTCAGACCCAGAAAAAAGTACCACCTGCTCACTGACAGCCATACCTCCTCAGAGATCAAATTTAATCCACCTCTGTATCCTTCCTGAACACTTCAACCCACTACAGTGTTCCCCCCAACACACCACTGCAATAGTCCGTGTCTTTTGTCAAACACAGTCATTTTTGCCCTTGAACAGCTGGTTAATTTTCAAGTCTACAATTTGGGAGCAAAGCCTTCATGGAATACAAAAGAGTATACAGGAGAACACAATAAACAGTGTGGATGAATGAACAGACTTCCTCCTTTGCAGTCCCTTCTTCACTTCAAGGGCTGTTATTTCAACACAGTATTCCTCCCCATCCTGCTCACCTTGAACCTTCGGGCTAGAAACTTATTCTTGATCTCTAAGAAATTGCCACGGTTCATTTCACCCTTGAAAGGCTCATTGAGGATGGCATAGCGCGGGTCATTCTGGATGTCCTGCCACCGGGCATAGCCATGGCTATTGGAAAATTGCTCAGGAAAAACAAAGCAAGGTAAGTAAAAACCTCAAACTGTGGGAACTTCAGAAACCTTCACCAACAATCTCAGCCCAGACTCAGGCAAAGGATACTTTATGATGCCAGCCAGCAGCCAGTAGTCATGCCGTCGATGCCAGATCTCGTAAGTCTTCTTGGTGACTGTGGCTGCCCGCTCCTCATTCTGCCAAAGGGAGTGCAACTCTGAAGAGGAATTTAGGGAATGTTGGGAAGAAAAAGAAAGGCAAACATCTGTAAGAATTCAAAAAGCTATTTATTCCTGCCCTCCTAGATACCATCTTAACAGTAGGTATGCCTGTGGCTTTCTTTTTTTTTTTTAAGATTTATTTTATTGTTTTTTTGGTTTTATTTTTTTGTTAAATTTATTGGGGTGACATTAATTGATATCAATTACATTGTCTCCAGGTATATATTTTATTGTTTTTTGAGAGAGAGAGAGACAGAAAGAAGGGGGAGGGCCCACAGCAGTCTCAATAGTTGACAGCATTAGTTTTTTTATTTTATTTTATTTTATTTTATTTATTTTTTTGAACTGAACTGGAGGCCTCACCGCGTACAGGAAGCACACCCCAGTTCAGCATATGGGTCCAACAGTCCGGGGCCGGGACTCGATCCTCGGTCCCCAGGGCTTCAAAGCAAGCACTTAACCCACTGAGTCATCCCGGCTTCCCCTAGTTTTCCATACAGTTTCACTCCACAGGTAGAAAAGGGGCTGCACAGGGCAGGAACCATGCTGGGAGCCTCCCGCGTAGGCCCTGGCAAGAACTGAACTGGGGGCACACCCCAGTTCAGCATATGGGTCCGCATGGGCCAGGATTTTGTCCTTGGGCTCTGGGGTTGCAAAGCAAGTGCTTTAACCCACTGAACCATCCCAGCTTCCCCACCTGTGGCTTTCTAACTCAGAACCCAAGTGAGTATGCAATCAGCCTGGCATTCCCTCATCTAGTGGAGATGAAATCTATACACTGGTTTCTAACAACCCTAATTTCACCTCAGATCTTTCTAACTATAGTGGGCCCCTCATTTTCATACCAGTAAAACCACCATCTGCAATGTTGAACATGAAACGCTGTTTAATATTTTTCTTCTGCTTCTCTTCATTTAGGTCCTTGGGGGTCTCTCCATTCTGAAGCATCACCTCTTTTTTCTCTTCTTCTTCCTTCTTTTCTTCTACAGGATATGCAGAAGAAAAATTTCAGCTCCAAACACTATGTCCTTACCCATAGCACTATATGCCATGAGATATCATCCACCTCTACCCTTTCTCCACACACGTTTCTCAAACCCATAAAAAGGTGACATCAGGCCAATGACAGATGTGGGAATAAATGGAGTCTTAACTTGGAATAAAATGACTATATGGGTGTGGCTAGGGAAGTTGGGGGTTGGAAGGGGGAGGTGTTCCACAGATAAAGTCCTTGATTCTAGCTTTAGAGTCCTTCTAAACCACAATCAATCAATTTCTCTAAATACTCACCTTTGTCCTCCACCACAATGGGGGTGAGATCTATTGCTGCTTTCTCCTCCACTTTCTCCACATCAGCAACAACTGGGAGGGAACAGATGACATTGAGAGTATATCTAAAGAAGAATGTCCTCCTCTTTTCCACACTATAGCCAACTAGAACCCTTTATGATTAAAGTCTTAAAAGATATCCTAAGTGGGGGCAGAACCCACAATTTACATTGGGTACAGTATTCTTCAGTGTGTCACTGCCTCCTGACAGCCCTACAGCCTGGTTGGAAGTCCAAGAGCAACTGCAGTTCATACAGAGATCCGTAGTGCTCAGAAATGTGGATACCTTTGGGTTCTGTCTCCATAGGTTCCTCTGTTCTCTCCTTCACCTCTGCCTTTTCCACTTTCTCCTCTCCCTCGGGAGGTTCAACAAGAACCTTTTCATCCTCTGAGGCAGGAGCAGGAGGTTGTGTACACTTAAAAGGAAAAAAGTACATGTTGAAGCAGACAGGCCAGCACCCAAAAGAATAGAGTGGGTTTATCCATTTGCCTCTGGTATGGCATCCAGTCACCCCAATTTCCTACCTCAACAGTGGCCTCAGGGGCTGCAGACTTAACCTCTTTTTCTCCTTCTGCACTCTCTTCTTCTTTGAGGCTATTTTCCTCTATTTTTATCCCATCCTCTGCAACCAACAGAAGACAATTAGGTTTGGTCCTAGATCAGAGAGAAAGTCATGCCTTCTCTGTGTCATCTCAGATTGTCCTCTCGTGCCTTTAAGAGCCAGCCCTATACTCAGGACGGCCCTCCTAAACTGAGAGGGAGATTGCTGTGTGTCCTGCCAGATTCTCCTGTAGGAACTGAGCACAGAGGAGCAGAGAAAGCATAGGCCAGGACAAAAAGAGAGAGAAAGAAATGACAGTACAGGCAGACTTACCAGCAGGTGGAACAGGTGCAGGAGTATTGGGTTGTGTGTCCCCTGGAGTAGAGGGTGTAGGAGTCTTTGGGGAAGGTGACCCTGGCTGGGACATTTTCTTGTTTTCCTCTACTTCAGCGAGTTCAGGCATACTCCAACGCCCATTAACATGTTCAAACTCCTGAACCTATAGCAATGGGACAGGAAGTTGAAGACCCAATTCCAACTCTAGGCTCCTTTCCTATAACCCTCCAGTTTTCCTCCTAGAAACCCTAAACAATGGAGAGAGCCCCAAGGCTCACCTTCTTGCGAATCAAGGACATGACACCAATCCTAGTAAGGACATGCTGGCGAGACAGGCCTTCTCGGGGGACACCATCAGCAAAGGTCTCAGCCCCATCTGCTCCCGGCTCACATAAATGCCGCATAAAAAGAGAGACATAAGCCCTATAGTGAACAAGTAGAGAAAGGAGTTAAACAGTGATCAGTCTTGCCCACCCCCAGTTAGCCATTATCCCAAATGACTATGACTCCATCCTGAGATAAAGCCCACCTGTGCACTAGCGGCTGGTCTCCAGATCCCACACCAGGCCCCAGGTCCTTTTCCAGAAGAGAGGAATACAAAGAACCCTACTACTAAGAGCTTCGTCTGCCAACTTCAGCTAAGGAAACAGCCCACCTCCCTGCACAGCCTGGACTAGTGCTATGAAATGATCAGAGAGATTAGAAACCCTTGCTCTACATCAGTCATTCCAGCTCTTAACCTACTTGAACTCTTTTTCTGATTTGCCTCGCAGATCTCTCACGAGCCACTGGGTGGTAAAAGCATCCTGAGGTGGCATCCCATATCGCATAATTGCATTAAGAAAAGCTTTTCGCTGCCTAGCATTAAAACCAAGTACCTATGGGGAGAAGAAACCTAGGTGAGAGGGAGCAGGTCTTATTCTACACCACAGACCAAATATCAGCACTCACCCACCCCTCCTTAGAATCATATAGTACTTACTTCAATATTCCCACCAACACGGGCCAACAGAGGAGGCAATGGTTTATCTTTATCATTCCGCAGGCCCTTACGACTAGGCCTGCGGGGAGCTGCAAAAAGAAAATGATGTATGAGTGACACTGGGACGGGTGGGTGTTAGACAAAGCAACATTTAAACCACCAACAGAAAGGCAAAGCCCTCACCTTCTGAACGTTCATCAAAGTCTTCATCACCTTCCTCTGAGGCCACTGAATAATCGGACTGGTTGTCGGACTGGTCGTCCTGCCAATCTGGAGGGAGAGAGGGCAGATGAGCGGGGCCCACTGCTCTAGTGGAACGGCCCATGGGTGGGGGGCGGGGCCGGCCACACACACCTCGGTCCTCCTGGGAGCCATCATTGTAGTTGACCTGTTTACGGATTCTTTTTCCTTTGCCCAGATTTCGGGCCAGATCTTCTTGCTGCTGCTCATAATGGTGCCGCAGCAATTTCTCCCAGTAGTCAGGATCCACACTTTCTTCCTGTTTTATGATTTCCCGTTCTACCTCCTCTTCCTCCTGGGACAGAGGGAGGGCCAGGACTCAGGGGTGCTGA
Organism: Craseonycteris thonglongyai; assembly: GCA_004027555.1. NCBI lineage: Eukaryota > Metazoa > Chordata > Mammalia > Chiroptera > Craseonycteridae > Craseonycteris > Craseonycteris thonglongyai. The sequence continues at coordinate 28,560 of PVKE010002613.1, read as the reverse complement.
AGTCAGCACCACCAGCCACCCCTGGTCCTCACAGTTCCCATTCTACTAGCTCTTTTTCATGACAACTCTGAAATACTTGGTGTGCCTGCTTGGACCTAAGAACTTAAAATAAAAACTAACAGGATATGGCTCCACATAGTTATGTATAGAGCAGCAATCAGCCTAACAAAAAAACCAGGATGGAGCCATTATCATTAAGAGAAAAATGAAGAGACAGTGTGCTTTCTTCTAACCCTTTATTGACACGTACACAGCTGGGAGATAGCAAAATGCAGAAAAGAGAGGTTACAGCCTTAGCAAGGCAAAACAGATGCTTCTAAAATCCTGAGAAACATTTTCATAAGATAAAAGGGCTATAAGCCCTTCTGTTCTTTATAAACTTCATAGAAGTTTACCAACTGTGTGCAAAAATATTTTATATATATTTTATATCCCCATAATGTTTATGATCCTCTGAAAGTCATGTTATACATTTTTCAGACATTTCAAGACCACTAAATGATTCCAAATCCTCTAACTTTAGAATTAAACTACTGCTAATAATGTAACATTAGAAACAACCTAAATGTCCATCATTAATGGAACTAATTAAATGTTAGGGGTTGGGGATAGGCAAATGGGCAAAGGGGGTGAAAAGGTATAAACTTCTAATTATAAAATAAGTAAGTAATAGCATGTAATGTATAGTATGATGACTATAATAATACCGTATGGCATATTTGAAAGTTGTTGAGAACAGATCTTAAAAGTTCTCAACTTAAGAAAAAAAATGGGGAAATTCCAGAATAGCTCAGCAGTTGAATGTTTGCCTTGCAATCACAAGGTCCAGGGTTTGATTTCTGACCCCGGCCCGTGCAAACCCCATATGCTGAACTGTGGCACAATTGGTAACCGCAGAGTTCTCACTCCCCACCTCCACCTGTGTGGAATGAAACCATGTCACAATTAATGATGTACAACTATGGAGACTGCTCTGGGCCCTCCCTGCTTCTCTCTCTTTCTCTCTCTCTCTCTCTCTCTCTCTCTCTCACACACACACCTTCTCTCAAACAATAAAATCTTTTAAAAAAAGAGAAGAAAAAAATTTTACCTGTACAAGTGATAGGTTAACTAGACTTATTGTGATCTATTTCACAATATATATACAAGTATCAAATTATGACACTGTACACCTGAAATTAACATTGTTATATTTCAATTATACCTCCATTGCTTTAAATAAATTATGGTATTTTCAAACAAAGATGTACTCTGCAGTCACAAAGAGGGCGGAGGGCTTTTTCTGTGCGGGTTAGACTGCATCTTCAAGGTGAAGTAGACAAAAGCAAGGTAGAGAACATTATGTGTAAAAAGTTACTTTTCTGTTTAAAAGGAAAAAAGGTATTTTTGTGTATAGTTATGGACATGTATGCATGTACATGTAATTTGTATGTACATAAAACATTTTTAGAAAGATACACAATAAATTGAAAACATCAGTTATCCCCAGGGAGAAAACCAGTTAGCCAGATGGGTGAAAAAGATACCTTTGTAGCCTTAAAATTTTGAACCATGTGAATTACTATCTATTCAAAAACTAAAATTCTGGGGAAGCCGGGATGGCTCAGTGGGTTAAGCGCTCACTTTGCAACCCTGGGGACCGAGGATCGAATCCCGGCCCTGGCCCGTGCGGAACCATATGCTAAACTGGGGAGTTCCCCCAGTTCAGTTCTCTGTCTCTGTCTCTGTATCTCTCTCTCTGTCAAAAAATAAATAAATAAACAAATAAATAAACAAAATAAACAAAAAACTAAAATTCTAAAGTAATATAAATAGCAGCTGCAGCCACTAATAAGAGGGCCACTTGTCCACCTGTGTAATCCTCAGCAGAGGTTATCAATGGAGAGGGAATACCACCTCTCCCTTCCCAATCACTTAGCACATATTGCCCCAGTCCATCACTTCTATATGCAGTCACCACCCTGGCAGGAACGTGGGGCACCTTTAGGAGGGCAGTTTTGATCAAATCTCTAGACCTATGTCAGACTTGTCAGACTTTTCAGCCAGTTACACATAAATGAGGTTAGTAGCATCATCCTCAAGAACAAAAATAGGAACCTGTTGGAAAAATATAGTAAGAGGAATGGCTCTGTGTCGGAAGGATGAGAAAAAATGGTAGGACCACAAGAAATCCATGTCAAATCAAAGAACCACAAGCAGAGTAGCTTAAAAGAAGATCAGAGAAAGCAATTTTTCATTTTATACCCAACTTTATCATTTAGGGAAAAAATTTATTACAGAAGCCACCCATTTATCACTGTTTTAGTATTTTTTGTTTGTTTTTTACTAAGACCAAGAAAAGATAAGGGGGGAAGCTGGGATGGCTCAGTGGGTTAAGCACTCACTTTATAGCCCTTGAGCTAGAGGATCGAATCCCAGCCTTGACTCAGGCGAACCCATATGCTGAGCTGGGGTGTGCCCCCAGTTCAGTTCTTGCCAGGGCCTACGTGGGAGGCTCCCAGCCCAGTTCCTGCCCTGTGCAGCCCTGCGCCCACCTGTGGAGTGAAACTATATGGAAAACTAATGCTGTCAAGTATGGAGACAGCTCTGGGCCCTCCCCCTTCTCTCTGTCTCTCTGTCAAAAACCAATAAAAATAAATCTTTAAAGAAAAGACAAGGATGCTGGTGTGAATGCAAATTGGTAAAACCATTATGGAGGACAATATAGAGATGCCTTAAAAAACTGGGAATCGAGCTACCATATGACCCAGCAATCCAGTATCTACCCAAAAAACTTTAAAACCTTAGTCTGTGAAAACATATGTACCCCAAGTACAAAAAGTTCATTGCAGCGCTATCCATGGTGGTCAAGTCATGGAAACAATCAAAGTGCCCTTTGATAGATGACTGAATAAAAAAGCTGTGGTAAATATACACAATGGAATATTACTCAGCTATAAGATATTGAAATACTGCCACTTGCAACATGGATGGAACTTGAGATCATCATGCTAAGTGAAATAAACGAGACAGAAATAGCTAAGAACCATATGACTTCACTCATGTGTGGAATATAAAACTGAAAGCAACAAAGAAACAAAATCTCATGGACATTGTCAATAGTTTAGTGGTTACCTGAGAGTAGGGGGAAAGGGGTGGGAGAGGAGGGAGGGATAGCTAAATATTTAGTGATGGGAAGAAAAAAAAAGATAAGAGAAAAAAGGGGAAAACAACAATTCTCAGGTTTTAAAAAGCACAGGAAGATAGGCTGTCTAGGTATGTATCTTATTCCCTGCCCTTTCTCTAGAGACTTGAGATAGCAAACAAAAGTTTATTTGTAGAGTTAATAAAATAAAGGGTGTCCCAAAATTCACGCAAGATTTGAATTTTGCGTCATTTGTGAGGTAAAGTGTTGCCAACGAAAAAAAAGACAGCGTAACAGCTAACAGTTCAGGGTTATTAAAAATGGAGCACTACATGAAAGAACAATGCATTTTCATTGTTAAGCAATGAAAATTTACAGTTTTTCATCATAAACCTGTGTTTTCTATCAAAATTACTTCTTGGGTGAATTTTGGGACACCCTTTACATAAGAGAAAATGAGCTTCTGTTAAAAAGCTAATATATCTCTTTGCCATGTGAAACTTGGTTGTGGGTTTTGTAGCAGCCATAGATAGCAAAGACAAGACTGTGCTTGGTCATATATTATAGTGTTAATTTCAAGGAAAAAGATAATCAACTCATCAATGTACTAATTTGCCTACCAATGTTTTCCTCTGGTCTCAAATACCACCTTGGTCTCAGTTCTAATTTTTGAATCAATCACCAAGCATAGCATTTCCTTGGATTCATACTCACCCCCATTTCTTCTTCTCGTACCACATACTGGGCCACTTTAAATGAGCTCAAATATTCATTCATGCCCTGCAATTCTGTGTCTTCAGTCTCATCCTGGTTACGGTCTAGCAGTCGTTCAATGGCCTTATCATCATAGTGGATAACACTGCTATCCTCTCCTTCTTTGTTGTCTCCTCCTATAAAGAATCAGAGGCCATACCCCAAAGTTAGCTTCAGCAGCTACAATGAAAAAAGCAAGTTCCACAGGACCCTAAGTTGAAATCCTAGAATCCTATGTATCAAAGATACCCTTTGGAAAGGCCAAACCCCTCACCAAAACAAGTTCCTGACTAGCTCACCTCCATCTGTGGCTTCATCCTTGAATAGTTCCTCAGTGCCAAACTTGAGGATATCATCAAGCTCCTGTTTGGACATGGATCCAGTTTTTGAGCCCAACCCAGGCCGAACCACTAGATGCGTCAGCATCATCTTCTTCTTTGCCACCTGAGTGATACGCTCCTCCACTGATGCACGAGTCACAAACCGATAGATCATCACCTTCTTATTTTGCCCAATACGATGAGCTCTACTAAAGGCCTGGAGTTGGGCACAAAACAAAGCCAGAAATTAAAAAAAACGTATTTTTCTGCTTCCACTCTTGCCTTCACTTCCATATAAGCTAAATCCAGCACAAGGCAGGAGCTGCAGCTTGCCTTCATACAAAACATCCTTTTGTACCCCTGGCCCCAGACACCACCCTCTATCATGTTACCCAAAATAGGACATAGCTAGCCCAAACTCTCTGGCTTACAATACAGTGAAAAACATAAAAAGAAGCTACTGTTTTCCCCTGAAACAACTAATACAAGATGGTGGAGCCCTCACTTCCAATAAGTTACTGTATACCATGGCTGCTACTTCTACTCACCTGAATGTCATTATGGGGGTTCCAGTCAGAGTCATAGATAATGACTGTATCAGCAGTGGCCAGATTGATCCCAAGGCCCCCAGCTCGAGTGGAAAGCAAGAAGCAGAACTGCTGAGCACCTGGTGCTAAGAAAGGAACCAAAAACACCATTAGAAGTGCTTCCTGAATTCCAAGTAATAAATGTAGAAGGAATGTCAGAAATATAAAGCCTCATTAGGCAAATGCCATGGTAATAATAATCACTGTAAAAGCAATGTCTGCCAATGGATACAAGGTCCACAAAATCAGTGTAAAAGTTTAAGAAACCATAGTCTCAAAATCTCTCAAGATATTTATCAATATAGCAATTTGTGACAATATGGACAGACCTTGAAAACTTCTTATTAAGTGAAATAAGTCAGATTGAAACAATCAAGAAACATATGACCTCACTCATAGGTAGACTATAAAACTGAAAGTAACAAAGAAACAAAAAGTCATGAACACAGTCAATAGTTTAGTGGTTACCTGAGGGTAAGGGGAGGGTGGGGAGAGGTGTGTGGGAGAGCTGGGGCGGGGGGTGGAAGAGTAGGGAGGGGGCATCAAATATATGGTGATGGAAAGAGAGCTGATTCTGTGTGGTGAGCACATAATAAATGCGATGTATAGACAATGTAACGTAGAATTATACACCTGGAAACAATGTAATTGTTATCAATCAATATCACGCCAATAAATTTAACAATTAAAAAAATATATATATTTATCAATTACAATGGAAAAAAAAGAGTAACTACAGTTAAGAAACTCAGCAGACACCACCTGAATAAGTGATCAAGGTTAACATCATCAACAATAGAACGTTCACTCATGTCCTTTTCCAAAACATGACACACTGAAAAGGACACAGCATCGATTCTGCTGCATTCTTGCCCCAAATGTCTAACCTCAATCTAATCATGAGAAAACAGACAAACCTAAACTTAGACACATTCTACAAATAACCAACCAGTAATTGTCAAAAGTACTGACGCCATAAAGAAAAGGAAAGAGTGAAGAACTGTCCCAGATCAGAAGAGACTCAAAAACTTAATGCAATGTGGGATCTGGAATTGGATCCTGAAACAGAAAAAGGACATTCAATTAAGGTCTATAGTTTAGTCTACAGTTAACAGCATGACACCAGTGTTAATTTCCTAGTTTTGGTAATTGTACTGTGTTTATATAAATTACTATTAAGAGAAGCTGGCTGAAGGGTAAATATGAACTCTCTGTTCTCTTTTTTGCAACTTTAAGTGCAAAAAAAAATTTTTTTTTAAAGAAGAGGTATTGGCTATTGATACAAGTCTGCCATTAAGTTGTGATTCAAACTTGGATAAGTCCTGGTCCCTCCTGGGCCTAAAGATACAATGAGGAAGGTTAAATAAAATGTCCTTTCTATCCAAAAAAATAATCAAAGATTTCAAAGAAAAAAAAAATTTCCTAGGAACAGCCCAATACATTCTTCCAATCAGGACATTCAAAACATTCACTCTTCCATATCAATTGACAAAGCCCCAAAAGAACTATACAGAAAAGCAGATGCACAAGAACAAGTGATTGGTCCAAAAATACAGAAGATGAGGGTGGCTAGAGCGATGCCACTCCTCCCCTCATACCATTGAAGCGGTCAATGGCCTCCTGACGCATATTCCCAGTGATTCCACCATCAATACGTTCATATTTATAACCTTCATGTTCCAAGAAATCCTCTAGCAGGTCCAGCATCTTGGTCATCTGAAAAAGGAGCAAGTTTAATTATGGGAAGGAAAGTCAGATGATAATCCCTTCCTTCATGTTACTGCTATCCCTTAAATTTCCCAGCCCAGTCCACATAATACCTGAGAGAAGATGAGTACACGGTGCCCACCCTCCTTAAGGTTTTTGAGCATCTTCTGTAGCAGCAATAATTTCCCAGATGCTCTGATTAGGGCACTGCCATCATACATGCCATTAGGCATCTTAGGGGCTTCCTGAGTAAAGAAACAAAAGAAGAAAAAAACATTGAAAGCAAGCCCAACAGAGCAGTTCCAACCCAAGAAGGAACAAGAGGTGGCACAACATACCATTGCAGCCACAGGGAAGAGATATGGATGGTTGCAGCACTTCTTAAGATCCATCACCACATTCAGCAGAGAGACCTGGTTGCCACCACCTCGAGCATTGAGTGCTTCAAAATTTCGAGTAAGGATGTATTTGTAGTACTTCCTGCATGGACAAGTGAGAGAGGTAAGTCAGTCTCAAGAGTCTTCACATGATTCATAATGCAGTCCCAAGATCTGAGATCTTCCAGCATACCTCACTTTGAGACTAAGGAAACCCAACATGCACCACCACCATTTTAAACAAGGTAAGTTACAACTATAAGAACCAAGGGCTCCAGATCCTTGGCATCAGGTGTCTTTAGGCCTTGTGTGGTCTGTCACCAGATTGATGCCTTGAAGCAGAGTATGAGGAGGAATAAAAAACACTTTGCAGACTGGCAGACATCTAACACTTGCAAAATGGAGTCAATATTCTGTCTCTTCCAACTCACTTCTGCATAGGGCTCAGTTCCACACGCACAATCAGCTCAGTCTTGGATGGCATATTCTTGAACACATCAGCTTTGAGCCGCCGCAACATGTGAGGCCCCAGCATGTCATGCAATTTTTTAATCTGGTCCTCCTTGGCAATGTCAGCAAACTCCTCCAAGAAGCCTTCCAAATTGCTTCAGAAAGAAAAAGGAGAAAGTTGTTGGGAGAGGCAGAAAGGAAGAAAGAAAAGTGATATAGAAAATAGGCAACAGGAAGATCAGAAGCAGAGCTATGAGCTGATTATGCACAAACACACTTACTGAAACCTCTCAGGGGTGAGAAAGTTGAGCAGATGAAACAGCTCCTCTAGATTGTTTTGTAATGGAGTTCCAGTCAGTAACAGCTTGTGTTGGAGTGAGTACCCATTTAAGACCCGGAAGAACTGGTGAAGCAGATGGAGAGAGGTGAAATTCAATGAAAAAAGGGCTCCATTGTATCTGAACTCTTGGCTGTTTTACTGCCCAATAGTAAGTCCCCCACCCCCAATTCCATCTCTTTTTTTAAGGCCTGGCCACCAAGGGGTATCAGAAAGAAAGAAAGGAAGAAATCATGTCTCCCTTTCTTTTCTCCTAGATCTTCCCCTGATAAGTATGTGGTACTAAAACCTAACACTGGAGGCCGTAACTCCCCTGCTCACCCCTCACCTTAGACTGATTGTTCTTGAGCCGATGGGCCTCGTCCACGATGAGGCAGGCCCAGTCAATAGAGCCCAAGATGGCCATGTCAATGGTGATCAGCTCATAGGACGTCAGCAGCACGTGGAACTTCACAGACGCCTCTTTCTGCGTAAGACAGCACCTGGTCACCAACGTTCAACTCCTCTAGGGTCGGCAAACCCAAGGGACTTACGGGTTTTTCCCTTCTCCCAACTGTCATCCCTTAGGCTTACCCCAGGGACCAGGTCACAAGGAGGCAGACGAAGCCCTTGACAAGAACCCCCCCTTAAAGTGGTCTCCCTCCCACTGAGATACCTTCATGCGAGAGGCTTTCTTGCCACCTCGAATGGCATTATCTTCAAAGGAGAATTCATTCTCTCGGATGATGGCCCGGCTGTCTTTGTCACCCACGTAAGTCACCACATACATGTCTGGAGCCCACATTTCAAACTCCCGCTCCCAGTTGATGATGGTAGAAAGAGGGGCACTCACTAGGAAGGGGCCTTTGGAATGACCCTTTGAGTAAGAAGAGAAGCAGAGTAAGGAGTGAGGGCCCATCCCACTATAACCCCAGCACGCACCTCTAACCTCTGCCCCAAGAGTTAGCAAGGACTAGCCTGTACACCACTGCTCCTACCCTCACTTTTCTCTACCTATAAAAATGCCCTGGCCACTCCTTTCCAAAAAGCCATGCCCACCATGAAACAGAGCTCAAAACCTCACTTCTTTTGTTAAATCTTTCCATACTAATTCCACCCACAGTTCTGCTGACCTCAACACATATCCATCCCACAGTCCTGTGGCTCTAGGCACCCATCAATTCTACCCATGGCTCATTCCCTCATTCAGTGATAATATTTTTTCCCTTTTTCTTGCTCAGAGTGTAAGACCACAGGAACACAAAATACTCACACAAAAAACTAACACAGCCTCAGTTTTCCTACCTCTTTGTAGAGGGAATAGAGGAAGACTGCTGTCTGGACAGTCTTCCCAAGGCCCATCTCATCAGCCAAGATGGTGTCTGTGCCCTGAGCCCAGGAGAAGCGCAACCAATTCAAGCCCTCCATTTGGTAGGGGTGCAGGGTTCCACCTGTGGCATCTAGGTACTCTGGCTGTCGCTCATACTTCACTGTCGGCTAAAGGATGAAATAAAGAAATCAAGAGCTGACAAGGAATTCCCTTCCTTTGATAAACACATCTTTACTAGATCCTCCTTGAGAGTCACAAAAAACTGTGAAGGATCCTCACTGGTTCCTTTGTTTCATTTAGGATCCTTCAGGAAGGCAAGGCAACTAACCTATCAAGACAGAGGTCTTGGTCCCACAGAACTCTGAGGAAAGACACATCACAGCCTCCCTAGCAATACATTAATTCTACTAGTCAGGATCCCGCAGGCAAATAATCTTATATTCCCTACCCCTGAGATTCATCTTTTTAACCTTAATAATCCCCATTACACACATACAAAAAAACCTCAGAGGAATTGAAACATGAATTAAGGGTCAGAAGACCTAGGTTCCTATATAGGTTTCATAAAATCTTTTTTTTTTTTTTTAGATATTTATTTATTTATTTTTGACAGAAAGAGAGAGAGAGAGAGAGAGAGATACAGAGACAGAGAACTGAACTGGGGGAGCTCCCAGTTCAGCATATGGTTCCGCACGGGCTGGGGCAGGGATTCAATCCTCGGTCCCTGGCGCTGCAAAGTGAGCGCTTAACCCACTGAGCCATCCTGGCTTCCCCAGGTTTCATAAAATCTTGATCATATGGCCCTCCTTCCCTAGATAACACTTCCTCAGCCACATAAAATACCACCTCCTATGTTTTTAACTTCCTGATGATGACATGAGAAAGTAATCTTAGTATTTTCTCTGGTTTACAGACATGTGAAGAAGTGGGCAAGCAGACTCCATGAAGCATTCTCAGCTATGAAGTTGTTACTTGCACCATCACTAGACTGCAGCACACAGGATACACTGTCCTACCCAACAACTTGTATCCTCCCTCTTCTGCCCCAACTCACATCAACTGTTGGAGTTTCAGGAGGCCTCTCCAACTTCCTCAGCTTCACTTTCTTGAGCTTCTTCCCCGGTCGTCCTTCCTCACCCCTCATTAATTCTCTGAAAAAGACAGATGTCACACAGCTATCTAGGGTCCTCCTCAATGAGAAACGATTCCACTACTCACCAAAGTCACTCACCTGTGATTCCAATAGCTCTGCTTGAACAGGTCATAATCCTGTATCTCCACATCCTCACTTTCCCAGGATGCCTGATCATAGGGCAAGTCCCGCCACTTGATCAAGTAGTGAACATGGCCCTTCTTGTCCACACTGTAATGTTAAGGAGAGAAAACCCTGAGCCAGAAGGCCACCCTCCTCTCCACCTCAGTCAGCCTTGCTCTCAAAAACTATCAATAATGTATTTTCCAAACCAAACCTCTAGGTATGCCAGATACCACATGTATCCAGAGCCTCTACTATACCAGTCTTTGGACCAATCTCTAATCTAGTTTCCTACAGCTCAAATACCAGGAATCAGTCAGTTAAAAGCATATTGAGTGTGTTTCTCTTCCAAATATACATTACTGGTGATGTCCATTTTTGTAATCACTTTGGCAGGAGTCTCCCAGATATGCTGCCTACCCCTACTATGACCACAATAAGGACACCATGGCCCAGCTCCACTGGTACCTGTGGTTGAGAATTCGGTGGATCATCATCCACTCAGGTTTTATCCCATAGCGATAGAAGCGTTCCTCCATCTCTGCAAATTTAGGATCCTTGTTCTTTCGCTTTCGGCTTTTTTCTTCATCACCGCCAAAGTCCCCTGAAGGTGGTTCATCCATATCATTCTTCCGCTGATAGTTTCGAAACATCACTTGACAGTGTAGCTCCAACTGCCAGCAAGAAGATAAGTAAGTCACCAAGGAGCTGCAGTCATTCATTCCATCTACAACACTGTTCTCACTACCCTATTTGTTGTAGCCCCCATATTTCTAGCCTGTCCAGGTTTACCTGCAGTTCAGACACCCAGGAGCAGTGCCAGTAAGACATGCCTTGCCATTTCACAAAGAACTGCCGCTCTGGCCGCCCCTCCAAGGGCTTAGGGGAGGGAGTACTGGGATCAGCATCTGGAGGCCGAGGCACTGGTGTGGGAGATGGTGGCTGACCCCACTTCCAGATTAGGATCTTCTGGACTTTGCCCTTAAGAGCTGGACACTGAGAGAAAGAGACAATCCAAGACCAAATCATTACGAGGGGGAGGAGGTGGTAGAGCCCACAGCCTCAACCCTATCCAAGGATTATTAAATAAAATTATATTAAATAATATAATCCCAGGACCCTTCTAGGGAGAGAATAACAAAATCCCCTCTTCACTTCCAGACTCCATCCAGGATTCGGGTGACATTATCACTCCCACCTGCTTAATAGAGCCAGTTGCTAAACTATGGACAATAGCCCAGAACAAGGAAAGCATAGAAAACCCACAGACCTAGAGCTCAGAATTCTTCTCTGAAGCAATCCCAAAGCAGTAAGTGGCCCTTTTAATCCATTCTACACTACCAAGACCCCGAGGCTGTGTGTCAAGACAGGGACAGATGTTCTGGGATAGAATACTGCTCCATCCCCCTAAGAGAGCTGATAAATCATCACCTCCGCTGTTGCCTACATTTTCCCAGGACAAAGGTTCTGAAGACTATGTGAAGAAGGAAAATGCCTATCTCAGATTTAAAAAGTTTATAGTTCTCTAACGACCTCTCCTACACCTCAGCCTCACCATGTCTTCATGTAAAAGGGGTAAACCCTTCCCACATCCCCTACCCTAGTTGGGGTCAGTCACTCACCGTACAACGGGGACAGAGCCACTCGCCATTGGGAATCTCTGGTAGTGGGGGGTTCAGGCAGTGGATGTGGTAGGAAGAAGGACAGGTATCACAGCACAGCAGCTCCCCACCATCTTTGCAGACGCGGCAAAATTCCATATGGTGGTCATCCTCCTCTTCAGGATCTCCCCCAACCTCTTCCAGGATCTCCTCACCCTCCGAATTGTCCTCTTTGGCCTCCCACTGGATGCCCTCCTTCTCCTGCAATAAAGGACCACAGAGTCAAATTATTACCACCCCCCACCCACCCAAATCTGAGCCATGCTCATCATTCTTTTGAATGTTTCCCAAAGCCCATACCAGCAACACCATCATTTCTATTCCCACCCAGGCACAAAAGAGCTTTATCATCCCACTCTTCCTCTCGAGGGTCCCCAAAGGGCCACAGTGGCCAGGTACTCACGCAGTGTGGGCAGCTCCACTTGCCCTCGGGAGCCTTCTCCATATCCGGATCCAGGCATACCATGTGGTAAGCTCGGGGACAGGTATCACACAGGATGATCTCACCGCCTTGCTGGCACACCTCGCAATAGTCCTGGTGGTCTGTCTCATAACCATCCACAGTAGTCACCTCCTCCTCGCCTGGGCAAGGAAGAGGCAAAGCCCAGTTATTAGAAAAAAACTACCGCCCCCCTCCCCCCACCCCCCCTAAACCCACCCCCTATCTACTTAGGGAGATTCTTCCCCAGTCATTCCCACCCCATTCAATCACACATACAGAAAAGAAACACACCTTTCTTTTTCTTTTTAGTGGTTCGGAGTTTTTTGCGGCTGCGGCTACTACGGCTAGTAGAACCATCAGAAACAGAATAGCTATTGATACTGGCATCATCGAAGTCAGATTCCACATCTAAGTCATCATCCTCACTCTGGAAGAATGAAAAGAAATAAGGTTAGAGGTTCAAGCGAAGGAGAAAGAGTGGCAGAGAAAGAATCCCTCTATAACTAAGGGGTACTAGAACCTCACCAGGCCTGTTGTACATGGAGCCCAGTCACTTGGTTCTGTGGACACCACCCCGCATACTACCGGTATTCACTTACTGCAAAGGCTAAATCCTGACATAGGTTAAGATCTTCTCTACTATTAATACCTGTTCAAGTCAAAAAGTCTTGTAATCCCAAGTTCTTTTTTCTAGCCCTATAAATCCAATCTAATCCATCTATATCCTGGTTCTATTTTCAAAATATATTCAGAATTTGGGGAAGCCGGGATGGCTCAGTTGGTTAAGTGCTCACTTTGCACCCCCAGGGACCAAGGATCAAATCCCGACCCCGGCCCGTGCGGACCCATACGCTGAACTGGGGAGTGTCCCCGGTTCGGTTCTCACCAGGGTGAAGACCCTGGCCCAGTTCCTGCCCTGTGCAGCCCCTCGCCCACCTGTGGAATCAAACTATGTGGAAAAACCAATGATGTGCAACTATAGAGACTGTTCTGGGCCCTCCCCCTTCTCTGTCTCTGTCTGTATCTCTCTCTCTCTCTCTCTCTCTCTCTGTCAAAAACAATAAAAAGTAAATCTTTTTTAAAAATTATATTAAAAATATATTCAGAATTTAAATTTTTAGGATCCCCTCCACTGGTATCACCCAAGGCAAGCTCCCTGGTTTGTATTATATTAGCCTCTTAGTCTCCCCTGCTTCTTCTCTTGCTTCTTACAGTCTCTACTCAAAAGAGTAAGTAGTGATCCTTTTAAAAAGTTAAACCATGTCACTCATGTGCTCAAAACCCAATGTCTTTCAGACTCACATTGAAACTATAAAGTTTTTTTACCTTCACCTAAAAGACTCTAGATCAGTGCTGCTTCAATTTAAATATGCATCTGAATTACCTTAAGATCTTCTTGAAAAACAATTTTCTCATTTCATCATTCTGGGATGTGTCTTCATCCTGCATTTCTTTTTTTTATAATTTGTTTAAAAGATTTTATTTTTGAGAGAAGGTAAAAGAATGAAAAAGAGAGAAGCAGAGAGCAGTCTCCATAGTTGTACGTCATTATTTATGACATGGTTTCATTCCACACAGGTGGATGTGGGGCCACCGCATGAGGCGGGAGCCAAACCTGGGTTTTCCCGCATGGGAGGTGAGAACCTTTGCCGCTGAGCCATCCCAGCAATTACCAGATGCACTGCAATTTAATATGGGTTTGCATGGGCCTGGGCCAGAAATCGAACCCTGGACCTCACAATTACAATGCAAGCTCTCAACCACTAAGCTATCCTGGCATTTCCATCCTGCATTTCTAACATGCTCCTAAACCTTACTACTAATACTGCTGGTCTTCAAAACCACACTTTGAGGAACAAGAATCTAAAACAATCTGTACCACTTCCTACCTGACCTTTTTTTCCCGAGCTTACTACACACTCCACTCCAACCTTATTGGCCTTTGCCCACTTCAGGGCCTTGGTGCTGGCTTTTCTGACTGCTTGGAATGCCCTTCCTTGAGAATCTGCATAGGTCACCCCTCACTTTTAAGGTCTCTGCTTAAATGACATCAGCAAGCCTTCTTTGATCACCCAACATAAAATGCCAGTCCCTACCCTGGCAACCATCTTTATCTTCTTCATTTGTAGCTTGCTTTATTTTTCTTGTTGGCATTTATAACCATCTGACATACTTCATATTTATCTATCATTTGTTGAGAGCCTTGAGAGAACTTTGTCACCTTGTCTGTTTTGTGTACTATTGTATTGCCAGTACCTAGAACAGTACATAACTTGTTTATCAAACTTCTATTTAGGGTTCTAAACACCAAAAGCAATGCAACTGTTACATTTTTTTTTTTTTTAAAGGACTCAACCCCTTGACATAATAGGTTGGTACAAAAGTAATTGCTGTTTCGGACGTAAATTTTAAATCACTGTAACTAGGCTCAAACATATCTTTATTAGTCAAAATAGGAACCATTACAATCAACATATTTTTGCCAGTGAGAAATACGTTTCTTTATTCCTGCAGTGTAAAAATCCATGCTGCAGGATTCCACAAACTCTCGGAAAGCATTTTCTACATCCTGCTGGTTATGAAAGCATCTTCCCTACAAAAAGTTGTCAAGACGCTTGAAGAAGTGGTAATCAGTTGGCAAGAAGTCAGGTGAATATGGTGGATGAGGCAAAACTTCGTAGCCCAATTCATTCAACTTTTGAAGCATTGGTTGTGCAACATGCGGTTGGGCATTGTGGAGAATTGGGCCCTTTCTGTTGACCAATGCCAGCTGCAGGCATTGCAGTTTTCGGAGCAGCTCATCGATCTGTTGAGCATACTTCTCAGATGTAATGGTTTCGTCAGGATTCAGAAAGCTGTAGTGGATCAGACCGACAGCAGACCACCAAACAGTGATCATGTCCTTTCTTTGGTACAAGTTTGGCTTTGGGAAGTGCTCTGGAGCTTCTTCTCAGTCCAACCACTGAGCTAGTCGTTGCCAGTTGTCATATAAAATCCATTTTTCATCTCACGTCACAATCCAATCGAGAAATGGTTCATTGTTGTTTCGTAGAGTAAGAGAAGACGACACTTCAATACGACAATTTTTTTGATTTTCGGTCAGATCGCAAGGCACCAATTTATTGAGCTTTTTCACCTTTCCAATTTGCTTCAAATGCCAAATGACATTAGAATGGTCAACGTTGAGTTCTTTGGCAACTTCTCATGTAGTTGTAAGAGGATCAGCTTTGGTGATTGCTCTCAATTGGTCACTATCAACTTCTGATGGCTGGCCACTACACTCATCTTCAAGGCTCTTGTCTCCTTTGCAAAACTTCTTGAACCACCATTGCACTGTATGTTCATTAGCAGTTCCTGGGCCAAATACACCGTTGATATTGCAAGTTGTCTCTGCTGCTTTATAATCAATTTTGAACTCAAATAAGAACACTGCTCAAATGTGCTTTTTGTCTAACATTTCCATAGTCTAAAATAAATATAAAATAAACAGCAAGTAATAGATCATTGGCAAAAAAAAAAACAAAAAACAAAGAGAGAAATGCGCATTAAAATAATATATAATGTAACCACATTAATTTCAGAATGTATTCCAGGGGATGCCAGGATAGCTCAGCAGGTTGAGCGTTCATCTTGCAACAGTGAGGTCGAAGGATCAAATCCTGGCTCTTGCACATACAATCCCATATGCTGAACTGTGGCACAACTGTAACTGCCAGGGTGGCACAGTGGCGATGGTTCCGCCTCCCATGTGGGAGGCCCCTAGTTTAGTTCCCGCCCCTCACGGCCCCACATCCACCTGTGTAGAGTGAAACTACGTCACAACTGATGATGTACAACTGTGGAGACTTTTCTGAGCCCTTTTCACTTCTTTCTCTCCCCACCCCCCGACCCCCCTTCTCTCAAATAAAATAAAATCTTTAAAAAGTATTCCTGGAATGCCAGGATAGCTCAGCAGGTTGAGCACTTGCCTTGCAACCATGAGGTCCGGGAATCAAATCTCAGCCCCAGGCCCCTAGAAACCCATATGCTGAACTGTGGTGCAACTGGTAATTGCAGGGATGGCAGCAAAGGTTCTCACCTCCCATGTGGGAGGCCCCCAGTTCAATTCCTACCCCATGCGGTCCCACGTACCCCTGTGTGGAATGAAACTATGTCACAACTAATGATGTACAACTATGGAGGCTGTTCTAGGCCCTCCCCACTTTTCTCTCTCTCTCTCTCACCTTCTCTCAAACAATAAAATAAACCTTAAAAATAAATAAATAAAAAAAGAATGCATTCCAATATTAAAAGGAAATTTATAAAATGAGAAAACTACAATGACTTTTGCACCAACCTAACAGATATGGCACCCTCACCAAAGGTATGGGCTGGACTCTTACCGAAGATCTCTTACGCTTAGACCCAAAACCTCCCAGCTTGATTTTCAGGGGAGCCACTTTCTTGGGTTTAGGCTTCTTGGCATCTGGTACACGAGGGCTGCCCTTGGGCTTCCTCCGAGCATTGGGACCTAAAATTAGAAGAAAGCAAGTTATAATCATACAATCTAAATACACATGACAGGGCAGAACATGGAGCAAACAAAATTTTCTCCACCTAAGCTGGCTTCATGTTCAACTCCCAAATTTCCCTCCTAAATCAAAGATTCATTCCTCCCTCCTCTCTTCTATCTTTGGATTCACAGAACAGCACTACCATGCTTTCTCTGTCACTACCATCCTAAGACCACACTAGTCCCTGCTCCCACTGAGTCCCACTTCACCTTTGCCCTCCTTGGTCTTGGCCTTGCGGATAGGCACCTCCACAGGGGGAGGAGGTGGTGCAACTTCAGTGACTGTCACCATGCTCTCCACTACAGCCACTGCTGCTGCTGCTGCAGCTGCCACTGAAGCCCCAGAACTGCCTTTAAAGGGATTGTTGGTGCTGAATTCCCGCCACTTTGCACCCAAAACCATCATCATCTTGGATACAGCAATCTTGGGGTTTTTGGCAGCAATGAGTGGTCTGATGGAGAAATGGATAAAAACAGAAAAAAATAAATTTAAGAATAAGAGGGCAAGAGAAATGAAAAGAAATTATACAACCTACTCCCTCTGCCCCCATGACCCTCCCACTTACCTGACAAACTGGCTGAAGGCCTTATAGTTGGTGAGGGTGCGATAATCCTCCTCTGAGAACACATGGTCAATGTCTTCCATGCCCCAGTCTTCCAGGAGCTGAGCAGATGATTTAGGCTCCTACAGAGAGATCAAGGTCGAAGACCTAACTTCTAGTGCCCACACTTGTTAAAGGAATTTGAGTTGAAACTAAGTCCTGCAAGACTAGAGGAGGAGAACTTAAGAAATCATTACAAATAGGTGGGGAGAAAATCTTACAAGAGGCAGCAGAGTATCTGGGAAACAAAGGATAGAAGTTAACAAATGGTACAGAGGAGAGGATGCAGGTCCAAGTACCTTTGAATCATCATCATCCTCCTCCTCCTCCTCCTCCTCCTTCCGCTTGGATTTGCTCTTCTTTTCTTTCTTAGGTCCAAGCTTCTTTTTCTTCTTCTTGCCGGGGGTATAGTCGCTGCCCTCACTGTCTGAGCGCAGAGCTACCTCTTCCTCCTCCTCCACAAATTCCGGCCCCTCCCCAGAGCTGTCCCCCAGCTGCCGGCATAAGAGCATACGCTGGAGCAGGGAAGGGGAGGAGAGGGAGACAGACACACACATGCTACACACATGCTGACCTCAGGACAGCCCTGAGGCTCGCCACCAGGACCTGGCCCACCACTCCAGGGGAAGAAACAGATGCCCCCAGGCCCTCAACCCTTCTCAGAGCTCCTCCTTTCTTCCTCTTACTCTGCATAACATCCAGTCACCCATTCACCTCTTTTTTTTGGCGCTTGCTCTTAGGGATTTTAGGGTCCCGAGGTTTCTTAGGCTTTTTCTTCTTCTTGAGTTTTGGAGTTTCTGCTTCTGACAAATCCTCTTCTGGGTCCTCTTCATTTTCTACATATATTTGGCAAAGAGAGGTAGGCAGAAAAAAGATCAATAGCCAAAGGTTAGAGCCTAATCAGAGGCTTTGGATGTTATTCCCCCACCTCTTGTCCCAGATTCACTGAAGAGACTGCTATGCTCTCCACAGAAGGAAGCCGAGACTCAGGACAAAAACAGACAAAGAGAGAGCTGTATAGACCCAAAATAGGCCAGCCAGGTCAGACCAGGCCCACCCCAGGCAGCTGTCCAGACCCCTGCCTCCTCTACCTCGTCTCTAACAGGAGTCTTCTACATGCTCATCTCTAGTGCAACTAACTAAATCAAACTGCTTAGAGTTAACCAACTAATAGAAGTAAGTCTAGTCCTCCTGTACCAAGGCACCAAGTAGTCCATAAATCAGGGACTGAGAATGAAAGGTCCTACCCAGACGGCGAAAATTATAGCATACTCACCACAACCCCAGAAAAATGATCACTCAAGGGTCCCAGAAACCACACCTTTCACCCAGCTGTTTGGGTTATTCCAGCTAAAAACAACCAGAACCTCGAAGCCCCAGGTTTAGTTGCCAGCCCAATCTCACAACCACTCCCAAACACAATTTCCTTTTCCCATCTCCAGCTCTACTGTTTCTCCCCAGCTTCTCCTGGGTCAGTAGCCTCTTCTCCCCAGGGGCCCAAATCAGCCCAGCTGTCACCATCTCCTCCCCCATTCCCCCGCCCCCCCAATCCTCCTTCCATCTGGCTCCACCTCCTCCCCTGGCTGGGAGCACACACAAAGCCTGGGGTAATACTGAGAGCTCCTGGGCAGGGATAGGTGGGAAGGGGCACAGAGGGGGAGGAGAAGGCCAGGAGGCAGCTTCCTTTGTAAGAGACATTCACACCAGCACACCAGCTCCCTTCTCCCTCCTCTTTCCTTCTTCCCAAGCCACCCCCGCCCAAGGAGGGAGGGAGTGGAGAGAAGGAGGGAGTGCCTCACCCACTGAGAAAAGGGAAAATGGCTCCTGACCGCAGAAGCCAGCCCAGGGCACCCAGCTGCCAACATAGGACAGACAGGAAGTGGCAGGGGAGGGGGTGGAGTTGAGAGAGGTAGCCGAGGCAAGACTACCCTCACAGAAGACTTCCCAAATTATTACCTGGACCCAGGTCCAAATGCCACCTCTCCTAACACCTACTCTGGAATGACACAGTTCTCAAGAGGCCACAGTAACATTCAAGACAAGGAAACCCAAGACAAACATGAAGGTAATGCTATGAGAGGGACTGGATTACTCTCTCAATCATAATTATATTTTCAATCATCAAAGCTAAGATTTAACAAAAGTTCAGTGGAGCTGTGGTCAGAGCATACAACCTTCCCTCAAATTTCTGATATTCAATTGATTTACCTTGAGGAATGGGAGCCTACTAGAAATCTCTAAAACTCGTTTCCTCATCACCCCCACCCAGAGTCCAGACCATAGATCCTAAACCACCTCTTGCCACCTATCTGACACATGGGAGACATGTCCACACTAAGAAAAAGAAGTGGTAGACAACAAAATGCTTCCTTAAATCCTACCCACGCTCTTAGCTCCTGACCCCCAGATTAGCCCTAAAATGCCTCTGGCTCCACCCTTCCTGAGCAAAGCAGATACTAGGGAATATGAGACATTAGGTTACACAAAGCACCACCAGCCTCCCCCCCACTCAGCCCAGGATCAGGCCAGGCACAAGAAAGCCCCTCCCATTCCCTTGGGAATGGAACACCAGCCTGGATCTCACCAGAAAGAATCATTTTTTTAAGGGCTTCTCCCCAGCAAGCCCTATGTTGCTACCGTCTTCCTCAATCAGCTACACCTCTAGGTTCTTTCTCTTCACCATGTCCATAAATGCTGGAAGTGAAGACAAGGATAAACCCATGGAAACAGAGACATCCTCTCATCCACCTAAGACCCCCACATTTCTCAGGTAAGCAGCGAAGTGGCTAAGAGATCTCGTGGGAGATTTGGGAAAGGGGCAGGAGTGGGGTGTGGCAAGTAGAAAAACTAGGTCATACTACAGCTTCAGGCAGAGTTCACCTGGGGAGCCCGCATAGCTCCCAAGCAACACAGGGGCAGCCCCAGACCAAGGAGACAGTGGGAAGCCAAGATGTGCAACCAACAGTGGCTGGAGGGCATTACTACTTCTCATGTCCCTCAGAAAGGACAGTATCTCCACCACCCCACCACTCTGGGCAACAGTGCAGAAACCTAACCACCCTGCTCGGTAGTAAGGAGATGCAAGTCTAAGTTTCTTATCCCAACAGCTGAACACTTGGTAACAAGACTGCCCAGGTTGAAGTGAAGACTTCCAACTTAGAAAATGTCAAATGTGTAAGCATCTCTCCCCCAGGCCACCTCAACCTGCTGCTAAGAGCTGAAGAGAAAGAAGGTAGAAGTAGATGTTCCATGTGAATTAAAACCAGGATAGCAGGTTCCAGAGTAAAATGAAAAGTTTAAGTGGAGAGGATGAAGAAATGGCATGTAGAAAATATTGGGATGTCAGGATAGCTCAGCACTTTGAACGCTTGCTTCCCAATCACAAGGTCCAGGGTTTGATCCTGGCCCCAGAGCGCACAAACCCCATATGCTGAACTGCATGCGTTGCAACTGGTAACCACCAAGATGGCTCGGAAGAGGCAAAGATTGTTGCCTCCCATGTGGGAGGCCCCATTCGATTCCCACCCTGTGCAGCCCCACATTTACCTGTATGAAATGAAACCATGTCACACTAATGATGTAAAACTATGGAGAGTGCTCTGGGCCCTTCCCCCTTCCCCCTTCTCTCTCTCTCTCTCTCTCTCTCTCTCTCTCTCTCTCTCTCACACACACACCTTCTCTCAATAAATCCTAAAAAAGAATGAAAGGAAAGAAAAAATTGAAGCTAGTAAAAACGATCAAGGAAACAAGTAAGTGACTTAGCTGAGGTCTCTGAAGGAGAGACATCCACTTAGATGCATGACCTCAATCATCATTTGGGGGTAAACAAGGGCTACTCCAATCAGGCAGGATGGTTATAACCATACGGGTTTGGCCAGTTCAAGGAGCCACCCCAAAACACAGATAGCGCTACCACCAACACACCTACACACACACTTTACACCACCAGCCCAAACCCCAGGCTATCTGCACAGTGGCAGAAAAGCCTCTAGGGAAAAAAAGCCAGGATTATGTCCACTTGCCAGGGGAGGAGGGGTGCCCAGGGTGTCTCCTCCCTTCTTTCACCACTCCTAGTATATCGTTCAGGCTATTACATCCTACTCCTCCTAGCCATCATTTCCCAGCTCAAAACATTCCAGCAATCTGCCTGGTTAAAAGTGCTCTAGATCCCAGCTAAGGAGCGCAATTCAAACTTCACACAGTTGAAACAGCATAGAACACCGGTAACTGATCAGAAGCTAAAAATAATCAGATCGAGAGAAACCAGCACTCCTTATTTCCTTTCCACAGTAGCAACCACAGGATATTAACTAGCACAGAAGCTTGGTTGGTCTCATCAAACAGCAATCCGCAACCCACTACCCACCACCACCAGCACCACATAGCCTCCAGGGGTCCCAGCTACCTGCATTCCTCCAAGGACCCACACAAGGTATAAAGCCTGCCAGCCCAAAGAGCTCCCACAACTGGGAACTGCACAGCATTCCTTAAAACAGTGCCGCAAGCTTGTATGTAGGTCCACGGAGCCCAGAAGGCACATGGCTTCCACTCCCCCTCCCACAAGAGCTCCGCAGAAGGGAACCACTCCCTTCTGATGCCCTCCACTTTAGACCTGCACGGAGAGAAACTCAGCTCTGCCTCACCGGAGTCACTAGGGACGGCCCAAACGCCTCCTTCCTGCCTTGGGGAAGATGTTACCTGGGTGGGGTGGGGGCAAGCTGTTGTTCAAAAGTGCATCCATATCCTCCTCCTCGCTGCCAGCCGAGCAGGGGGACGGGGAGCCCAGACCCGACGCCATCCCCTTCCGCTCCCGGCCAGGGAATTGGCCCAGCTGCTCCTGCCTGCGGCCTGGGGCCCTCTACACTGGCCCGAGTCACTGCGGGGGAGGGGGGAAGAGAGAGAACAGTCAGTGACGCGCACTGTCCCCCTCCCCCACCCGCTCTTTCCGCCCACCACCCCCCCAACCCCCGCCACCCTAGCGGGGCACCCGAACCACTCAGGCTGAACTTAGTTCCACACTCCTCGAGGGGCAGCCCGGAAGCCGGCTACCCCACTGGAGCCCCCCAGATGAGAGGCAGCGATGCCCCCGAGGGCAAGCTAGTGCAGGCGTGGGGAGGGGGGAAGCCCGGCAGGACCGAGCGGGGTGTGACGGGAGGAGGAGGGTCCGAGTGGCCGAAGCGCGGGGGGGCCGAGGAAGGCGGACGGCGGCGAGGCGCTCGGGGACACAAGGTCACTTGGGGGTGGGGGGCCGCCTCCCTGCGCCTGGGGAGGGGCCAGTGCCCAGACAGGGCAGTTCTCCAAAGGCTGTCCTCTGGGACAACTCAGGTTCTCCCAAGGTGCCGCAGGGACGAGGGGGCGTGGAGGCTCGGGCGCTCCGGGGGGCTGCAGGGAGAAACTTGGGGCCCAGAAGGATCCCACCGGGAAGGGGGTCGAGCCACGTGTCCCGGGGGGCAAGTAAGCAGAGGGCGTGGGGGCAGGCGCCGGGCACTGTGGGAGACCAAGCCCGCGGTGGGAGCCGCGGGGAGCCAGACTCTGGCCGGCTTGGGGTAGGGGTTGGGGGGCTAGGAGCCCTGCTAGGTAGAGAGAGGCAGGGTCGGCTCATCCGGGCAGTGGGCGGTCCTCGGTCCGGGGACGCCTGAAGACGGGGCGGGTGGAGGGAAGACCCTCGGGGCTAGCTGGGCTGCGAGGGTCTTCTTTTTGGGAATCCTGTGCTCTCCTCACCCTGGAGCCGCCGCAGGTCGCGCTGGGTCCGGCCCGGTGTCACTCCCGCTCCAGCTCCTCCTCACAGCGGCCGAAGGGGGGAAAATGGCTCCGGCTCCGGCGTCGCCTCTTAAAGGGCCCGAAACACCGGCCGGGAAATCCCACCGCACAGGCCCCGCCCCCCACGGACAGCCCATAATAACCTCAACCAACTCCAACCCCCCTCCACTACCGCCACCCTCCTCCCTAGGTCTCCCGGGCAACCCCCGCCCCCTCGTCGCTCTGGCAACCATTGGCCACGCCCCTTCGAGCGCGCGCGCGCGTCACCTGGGCAACCACCCACCTCCTGGCCATCCCATAATACACACGGACACCCCCCCCTACACACACCCACACACCCCACATACACACTATACACATATATGCCAGAGCTGTTGACATCTCATAATATTGCAGACCTTTTGCAACTAACCCTTCCCCCCAGACATCCCATAATAGCCATCCTTTGCCAACTTCACTCTTGGCCCTAATGTTAACATCCCATAATAATTCGTCACCTCTCCCTCTCTGTGGCCATCCCATAATAAGCACCCCACCCAGCACTTCAGCCTCATATCCCATAATACTCATCCCCATCCCCCACAGACATCCCATAATAACCCTTCTTCATCCACCCCCAGTTTGATATCCCATAATAGTCAGAAACTCACCCCCCACACACACTACAACAACGGACACTTCGGACTCCTCCCACACACATCCAGTAATAATCAGTCTCCCACTTTCTATACTGACATCCCATAATAACCCCCTGGGGTTGCCCTCAACCCCTGCAGGCTAGGGTCTAGAGAGATCCGCACACTACCACCCTCAGCCCTCACACACTCATTCCAGCTACAACAGCTCTTAATAACCACTCCTCCCCTATCAAAGAGTTACCCCATAATGGTCAGCAGCCCTACTGTCACCCTACAGATGGACATCTAATCTCCTCACTACTGGAAAGGTATCCCATAATTTTTATTCCCCCACCCATACCCTGACATCCCATAATAACTGCAAGGAGCCATGGTCAACCAAACACACCGTAATACTCCCAGTACAGCCCAGCATCACATCCCATAATGCTTTATTTCCAATCCACCACCCCTATACCCTTCCAGCCAGGCATCTCATAATATTCATATTCATGCTTTGCCCATCTCCAGATGCTGTCAGTGTATTCTAACTGGTAGAGCAGCCAGGGTAAAGCAGGCTGCCCACACTGCCCTGTTCCTGCTTCAGCTTGTACACATCTTCACCCTTTTCTGGGCCAAAACAGTATCTTGGCATAAAAGCCTCTTGATGTCTAGAACAGACCCTACCTTTCCAGACACTCAGGAACTGAGAGTCAACTTAAGGCCCTATCCAAGCCCATCAAAATCCAAACATCTCCAGATGCTTACCTCCAGCTTTTAAGTTTTGAGTAAGACCAACCAAATACCATGCTGGCCAGATGAGCCATTTACATAAATTTCAATTCAACCCAAAGCATCCTATAATTACAAATTCCCATCTAAAGACTATTTTTCAACATTCTAGCAGTCCTCTCCCCACCCCACCCAACCTGGTCACATGTTCCATGCATCAACACCCCTACGCCACTCCCATGGATGAGCATCCCATCATGATGTGAATTGAGGATCCTGCTATGTAAAAAGGCTGTCCAGAAAGTATCCAGCCATGTAACATTAAAAATAGAGGCATTTATGGCTGAATTTTTTCCAGCCAGCCCTCATGAACACCAAGAGCCAAGACCTGCTCTCCCTCTACTTATTAACACTCATGTTCACTCAACAGATGTTGAGAGAACACTTAGCAAGGCACAAAACTGGACACCAGGAGAAAGCAAAGACCATAAGTACCTCTATCCAAGAAGCATAAACAACCAAAACTATGAGGCCAGAGAGAATGTCTAGTGTCAGGGGAGAACTGAGTGCTAGCTTCCAATTTTCTGTTACAGAGAATAAAATAAATCCCAACTGGTCTCAGGAGAGGTCACACTCCTGTAGAGAGGTTCCTGGTGGTCCTTCTAGAGGCTAGAAGGTGTTCCAAAATGGCTGATGGTCAAGATAATCTATCTATTCCCTACATACTAAGGGATTTTGATTGGAAAGCAATGTTCATGCACCCAGCATTTCTAATACTGAAATTCTGTCATCAGGTGCCTTATTCTTGAAAGACTCGTCAACAAGCCAAAATTGTTATCCTGATTCTTGAACACCAAATTCTGCTTACCCTCAATGTCCCATAGTTTTCAGCCACTTTCTTATTTTGTATCCTGAAGTCTCTAATACTTCCAACTGCTCCCATCCTCATCTCATTGAGGCCCCATTCTTCACACACACACCCCAAAAAAACCTTTATTGTATATTTACCATCTTCCCCTCTCTATGTACAAGACAACATTCCAGGATGCCTTCTTCATTCAATTATGCCACAAGGTAGCCTCCCAACATATCAATTCTCTTCCCTAACTGTGCCTACCCTGCAGCCACCTGGGGACCCAGCCAGAGTAAGCTGGAGAGCCCATTTCCTGACCCCCAGAGGACCAGGACCTGAGGGAAAAACTAATGTCCCAGCACAACTGCCTTTTGTTCCCCGGCCCCCACGCCAGAAGAAACGTCTTTCTCTGCTCTCATGTGCCTTTTTCACACAAATCCAAGACCAACTGCAGTGGGACAGGTTGAAGAGAAACCGGAACTTCCTCCTAGGAGGGGCCCTTCCTGACCAGAAGTGAGTGGGACGAACCTCATGCCATCTCTGCATTGCCCTTCTGATATCACTTCCCTAGAGAAAGGTACTGACCAGAAGATTCTCTCCTCCTCTGGGAGCCACAGGACTGGAGAACTGGCAAGGAGAAATGAATTCAGGAGAGACAAAGCTTGCTCGGGGAAATCAGCACCCCTTTGTTTCCAAGCAGAGCGCCAGTGACACTATTTAAGTCTTTCCACCAGCTCCTGCCCAACTTAATTCCCTGATCCACTCTGTTGCCACATCCATTACGATGTGCAGACCATTGCTCCCATTCTGCAAAGCTGCCCTAGTCTTCCTCATTAAACTCTCTTGGCTTCAAGATTGGGCCCCATTATTTTGTGCAAACCCTACCCCATGCTAATTCTGAGTACTAAGAATGAGCCTTGTGCTCCTCACCTGGAGGAGTGGAGACAGCTCTTTTAAGAGACCATAATGTGGGCATAACCTCCTTTCAAGAAGTTTCTCTCCATATAGAGCCTCCAAATACTTATTATGCCCTCCTCTCTTCCCATTTCTCTAGGGGATCCAGCCTGCCTCTGGGCCTCAAATTCCCTTCTGTAATATGTCTATCTGCCCCTTTTCTTCTCATATATATATATATATATATATATATATATATATATATATATATATATATATATATATATTACCACATTACTACAATGATTCATAATATAAACCAGGCAGAGTTTTATAATTGGCTGGTCACAACCTCTTGCCTGTGATGGCAAACCCTGGTACCTTTTATGCACTACAGCCCTCTGCCTCATCCCTGTAGGTTCTACCCATTTTCCCCTCACTCCTCTTACTCCCCACCTCTCCCTAATATCATAAGGAAAAGGTTAAATTCCCTTCCTCTCTCTAGAGTTCCAGAGGGCTAGGTTGTCTGTGTCTGTGTTGCTTTTGCAGTCTTTATGTATCTATGTTCCCTGTCCCTACCCTGGCCCCATGCTACCTTCCCAGATAAATTATAAATAAGCCACTAGCATGATTGGTCCACAGAGACTAAGGGTGGGATAATCTCCTGATTAATACACCCTTGGGGGGCAGCCTCTCTAGCTGGTTACCTTTAGTTCTGTTTCTATCCCATGGTACAGAAAAATCTAAAATAACGCTCAGAGTGGTTGGCCTTGGAGTTTTCAGCACACGTTCTGTAATTCCTCTCTCTACATTTCTGTTCTGCGTGAGCCCCAGAAACTCTTGCTTGTAAGAAGTCTAAGGGACCAATATTCTGCTCTGTCGTAAAAGGAGGCTTGGGAAGACAACATAGGGAAGAAAAGTCACAGTGACAGTGCACTCTGATGGCTGACAGGATACAGGTAGTACAGGGTTTGGAGGGTGATGGGCCAGGCATTTGTCCTTTAGGAGACAATCCAGCCTCTATTCTTTGATTGTGACTGCAAGATGGCAAAGCTCCCCTGTCCCAACATGCCCCTTCCCCGACCTGAGCTATGGTCCCAAGCCAAGGGTCAAATCTAGGAGGGTAAAGACGGTGGGGAGTACTTGGGTACTGTGCTCACTCAGGAGCACTGTTCCCCTGGTGCGCCACAGCAGGAACCCAGGCGGTTTCACTGCCAGCCCAGCACTGCAAGTCCTGGACTCCGCAACCCCGCAGCTCACAGCTCCGAGCTACATGGCACCAGGTGTCCAGGGTTCAGAGTGGGCCAGCTCTAATCTGCCTCAGGGGCCGCTTCAAGCAGTTATCACGGAAGAACCTCTCCAGGCAGTTACTCTAGCCAGGTTTTTCAGGTCTCGATCCAGGGCTCACACCGCAGCCCCCCTCTCCCCCTCCCCCAGCTCCTTCCCTCCTTCTTCCTTCCTTTCCTTTACCCCTCCCCCACAGAGCTTCACCTAGCCAGGACAGCCCCACCCAGCTGTTCAGGGCATATCCCATAATAATCCTTCTCCTTGCTAGCCCCCACCCCCCCAAAAAAAAAGAGAGGCGGCCATCCCATAATAGCCACCCACAAGAGACATTCCGCGGTGACCGCCCCCTCCCTGCAGAGCTGTCGGGAGCAGCCATCCCATAATAGCTGGCCGCCTGTTTTACTGGTTACGGCTGTGGAAGGAGCTGGAGAGGAAATAGAGGGGAGGGGGGAGGGGAGGAGGACCCAGGGCCCCAACTTTGGGGAAGGGAGGCAGAAGGGGAAAGAGAGTGGCCCAAGGGAATAGAAAGCTAGGCACCCTGCGCAGGTGGGAGGTGTGGTCCACTGGCCACTACAAGCCTGCTTTGGGTCTTTCTCCCCAATCCCATCAGCTGCCTTTCCCCCTCAGCGCCCCGGAGGTGGCTGCTAGTTAAGGGAGATGCCTAGGATGGGTTGAGGTAGCTAAAGTGTGTATGTGGGGCGTGAATGTCAGGTGTTCCCCTTGGGCTGTTTGAGAGAGAAGGCAGACCTTAGAGAGGATGGCAACAGAGTAAGAGGGGTGGGGGGGTCGGAGAAGAGCTTCTCGGGCCCTCCCCATTCTGCACCACCATCCCATAATAATCCCCCCAGCCCCACTCCCCCTCCCACACACGACATCCCATAATATCTTCTGGAGC
Organism: Craseonycteris thonglongyai; assembly: GCA_004027555.1. Classification (NCBI taxonomy): domain Eukaryota; kingdom Metazoa; phylum Chordata; class Mammalia; order Chiroptera; family Craseonycteridae; genus Craseonycteris; species Craseonycteris thonglongyai. The sequence continues at coordinate 46 of PVKE010002613.1, read as the reverse complement.
AGTCCCCGCAGTAGGTACAAAGAGCTATCCCATAATATGCTCCCCC